>UELU01145757.1:62301-86654 GCA_900490025.1 Megastigmus dorsalis
TATATATATATATATATATATATTGTACATGCGTGCGGGATTGCTTTTCTTTTCTGTATATACTTGATTCTATTATATGATATTTTTATTTGGCAAATGGGGTTGCCGCGATAATCGTGTTATGGGGAGGAGCCTCGAGCTATCTTTTGTCTATCTTTGAGTTTTCCTCTTTGTGCGAAAGCGTATATATATATAGTACGGTTTCGTGGTGTGAAAAGTTCGCGTCGATAATAAAGTTTGCGCGATGAATGCATTGTTTCGCAAGTATACAGAAATTCAGAGACTTTGGTATCGTAAAAAAAATGTAAAAAGAAAAGCATGATAACGCGCAAGAAGCGTTATATACAATTTTGAAGTGAAAGTGCTGAATGTAATGGTACAGGTTAATCTGAAGATCTTAAGGATTAATGTGTCTTACTTAAAAGAAAGTGAAAACGACAGATGGAACGAATGTCTTGTACATTTATAAAGCTGCTTCATTTCTTATTCCTATAATTTTCTCACTATACCTTCTGTCGTATTTTAATTTATTTTTTTTCGACCTTTTCGTTTGTCTAGCGAAATATATTTTTCCCTATTGAATCCCACGCTTTTCCCTTTCCCCAAATTCAACACAAAGCATTAAAAATCCCACTTTTATGTCTCCCCGATTAAACGTCATTCCATCCGTAATTAAGCAAGAGTTGCAATATATATGTATAATATATTCCCTTATTCGACACCTGTGTGTCCGTGGCTTAATTGCAGTTCCAAAGACAAAGGTAGAATCGGGTCGGCACTGGTGCAGATGTTGGGGCGCGGCGAGACAGGAAGTGCCTGGCTACTCGAGCCTCCGTTCACGTTGCGCGAATTGCCGAGGCTCTTGCATTTTCCGCAGGAGGGCAAACCCGAGCCGAAGGACCTCATCATGGTATGCAACTGTATAATATATTACGCGTTAATTCCTTTTATCCGTATTGACGCGCCCGGAATGCACTAAACCGATGCACCGCAAATGCGTGCACTTGATCGTGAATCTTGATAAATTTTTCCAAATATTATGCAAAGTAAAATATTAAATTGGTAATTTTGACGTTGCAGGAATGTCCAGCCGGATATGAGACCAGCCATACTAAATCGGAAGGGAAATGCTACTGCGAAACGACGCTCAAGCGTCCTTGCAATTGAGCCCCCTTCCAAGCGGAATCGATATACTCGGCTGCGATCTTAATTAATTCTATCCGTCGTTTTGAACAAAAAAAAAAATAAGTAATAGTGCGTCTACGCGTCTCTGCAACTGTGTACTGCTATAGAAAATAAAAACGGAAAGAGAGATAGAGAGAGAGAGAGAGGAATCTTATTAAACGGATTAAATAATGTATAGCGTCGCGACTTTTTCCCATAGAGATGAAAAATCGTCGAATGGAGAGAGGATGCGAAGGATAACGTCTGGCTTCAATGCAGAGATCAGAGAGGAAAAGAAAGAAATAGAAGAGAGAAGTGAAAAGGGTGAAATAAAAGGGGGGCAGAAGGAAAGTGAAGAGGGTATATATAAGAAGTGCCGGGTAGTCGCTCTTCTTTTATATCGGTCCACCTCGACGTCCTTTGAAACGGACACTTTTTTTATTCTTATTTGCTATAAGCCTTTTTCTGTATAGGCTTAGGGCTAATTATTAGGAGAAAAGTGTACTCGTCTTGCCCTCGCGTATTGTTTTTTGTTTTGTTTGTTTTTTTTTTAGTTTTTTTTTATCTTTTTACAGACCTTCTGCGCCCATGATGTACTCCTCGAAATGATTGATAATAAAAACTGATTTTAATTAAATCTTCGAAGATAGCTTTTTACTTTTGTATTAAAAATAAAGAAGCTGCCGCTCGAAATGGATTATCGACTGCCAAGTATTTGGCGGTAATAGCCAGTGCCAATTTCAGAACTTCACCTAATTACACTAATTCCACGTGTAAGCGTTCGTATTCAAGATGGATTACCAATCAACTTGCTTTGATATATCAACTGAATGGGGGGTATTTGCATCATGATAGAGGTCTATTCTAATTTTGTTGCCTGCATTGGTTTACCTCCATTCTTTATTCAAAACTAATTTTGAAACTCTATCAATGATAGAATTTGTTGAGTTTACTAATCTTGCTAAATTCAAGAGGAAAATTTGATGAAGGGAAACATATTTTTTTGATTAATATAAATAAAAGATCGATTAATATCATTGTGGCATTGTTAAAAAGAATAAATAAACATAAGGTATGTACAACTCAAAATTATTTAGATTTTCTATGTCGATGTTCAATCCTTATTCGTTGAAAAATTAAAGATGTATTTAAATAAAACTGGACTAAATGTGTAATTCTTATGCAATATGTTCAGGACAATGCCCACAGCCTATGGAAGTTTTCCCTAAAGTGAGTGAAAATTGGTTATAATATATCTGAGCTTTATCGTATCATTCCTTCCTTTATCCACGTTAAAACTACAGCGCTGAACGTCTAGATCGAAAGCATCTTCATAAGCTTTCAATCATCCTAAAAAAATTAAAAGTGCATATTGTATACGCAGAAGTTCTAGTCAATGCATAAAAATACAGTACATTTTAATATTTTGCAAACACATCGCTCGAAAACTAGGCCAAGAATCGTCGAAATCATTGACATAAAAAAAAAAAGAAAAAAAAAATCTATCTGCAAAAGCACATCTCCCATTCGACATTAAAGAAGAGCGACGAAACGAAGGAGTCATCCGAAGCAAAAGAAGAAGAAGAAGAGGAAGAGACCATCGCTAGTTCCGCGAAGTAATCAACCCCGCCGAGTCGCATCCTTTCTCAGCTCGACTGCACCTCCTACATGATCAGAAGCGAAAGCGGCGGAAGAAGAGGAAGAGGAAAAAAAAAACGAAGAAAATAAGAAGCGAGGAAAATCCAGTGTGCAGAGGAGCTGCAACGGGCGACGAACCTGCCTGCACGCATCGCGATGCCGATCGATTTTTCTCTCTCTCCCTCGTTCCACCACTCGAACAATCTCTTATATACAATTTTCTGCCTCTATATACTCGTGCCTCGCACGCCACATACTCACCTCTTCGTATAACTGTGTGTGTGTATCGACGTGTATGGTCATACATGTGTGTGTGCGTGTGTGTGGATGGGTATGACGCGACACGCAATATATCTATCTAATAGGGGATGAACGTCCTCTGCATGGCCTGTCTCTTGAGCTATACGCTCTCTTATACTGTATATTATGTGCAGCGATGAGGGGATGGCGGTATGTATAGAGACGCCCAGAAGATAATGCACTGGCAGTTTACTTCTTTCGGGTGATGTAGCGATGCGATGCGGTGCGCCTATGTTATATAGGTAAGTGTATACGAGGAGAGACGGACGAATGAATATTTATTGCGCGGAATTATGTACCTTGCAATGCTCGAAACTCTTATTAGACTGAATAAATGTTGACTATGAAGCTTTGAAGGAAATCTCGATTAAAATGGAACGCACGAGGAGGAAAAATCGCAAACATTAAGAATAAAGATAAAAAGGAAGGTTTAATATAGCCGGCTTATGATGCGCGAATTAAATAAAAATATAAAAAATGTGAGAATCGGTGATATACTATTGTAGTAGAATTTGAAAGCGGAGAACGGCACGTGGCATTACGGCATTTCCTTATTTTCTTATTACTAACGTCTCTTTCTATGCTCTTGCTTAGTTATACACGATCCATATCTGGTGATTAAGAAATATAAAACTGAGAGGGAAAGTTTATAAGAAGTACACTTGTTGACGCTGCGAAGGTGTTGAGCTCGCAAAAATTCAAGATGAAATTGTACGTTTCTTTTGTCAGAACAGCGGAGCTTTATGCTATTCAGATCGTTTCTTTTTTCTATTTTGGGCTACACGTGCAGTTGTTTGAATTTCAAAATATAGGATTTAAGCCAACGCTCGGAATCGTTCATCCTCCTTGATTGTTCTATTTGAATTCGAAATTAGGCCGGATTGGGATTAGAATAGATTTTGGACGTTCTAAAATTGCTACAAATTCTGTGCAACAGTGACCGGTTTGATCTTAATCTTTTAACTTTTTCATTTACTGACTTTCAAGTAATAATTTGTTAATATTTTTTTGAACTGTTTCAAATTCTAAGGTATATTTTCAAAAAATGTTAGGCTGAAAAAGTAACTAAAACAAAAAAAAATACATAAAAAATTTAAATAACGTCAACTTATTTTTTGAAGCGGAATCCTTTTGTGAGAAGGGATTCTTTTCTTACAAAATACATTTTTTTAATTCTTCCTTAAAATCGAGTATTATTTGAATGATATTGTATTTTAAATATATAATAAGTATTATGTCGTATTATCTTTTAAAAATAATAAGAGTAGGACTTATTATTGTATAAGTAAATAAATAAATAAATGAATATTATTTTAAAAATGTCTTGACAGAAGAAAATGTTGAATAAAATGAGATTGCACAACTTGAAGCAAAAAAAGGCTCAAAAGGATTCCTGGAATCTTAATCAGTCAAAGTGAAATTGCTAATTGGGACACTTGTTGTAGAACAATTATAAGAATAAAGCAGAACTTCCAAAACTAAACTAATTTAATACATAACTTATAAAAAAAAAAGTAATTTGATTCTTTATCTTTTAATGTAATTTAGTAAGTAAATATGCTATAAGTAAACAATTTATTAATAGCGATTCAGATATGAGAAAATTTTTATTTAAAACTTTTTCCAGCTCCGTATTTATCAGATAGCAATTAGATTTAACTGCGACCTATTCTGAAGGATGAAATTCGTGGGAATTATTTTATTTGCAGTTTCTATTATACGAGGTCGCGATATTATAGAATTTAATATCTTTCCGTAACGACCATTAGATTTTATTTTTTGTCAATTTTCAAGTTATTTAAAAAATTCAATAAGCTTACAATGGAATGTGATCCACGGCGATCCATCAAAAGTGCGCAATAAAAAAGCTCTGTTACGAGGCATAAATTACATTAGAATGTATATTAATATTTTTCACACCCGAGCCAATCATTCCATGCCTCAGATTCGCCATCAAAACTGTAGAAAAAACTCAGCTCGGTAAGAACATATTATACACGATAAAAATTGAGTAATTTTCGGTACAGCGCCCAACAAAGTTCAACAATTCCAAATCTCGCAGCTGCAAACAATAGCAAGAAGCTTTCTTTTTTCTATCTCGTCCTATGCGACCGCAAGCCCAAGCCGTAGCGATAAAGCGAACGGAAATAAATGGAAGCAAAAAGTAGGAGCTGCCTGGAAGTATCTCGTGGGGGGTACATCTTATTCTTGACGTGTTACTCTCCAGGACGAGAAGAAGAAAGAAAGAAGAAGAAGATGAAGAAGAAGCCCACGCTTAATTAGCTTTAATTGGACGAGGCTCCTCTCCGTGCTCTTCGAGGAAATCGAATACACAGCAGATCCAAGACACACACACACACACACACACACACACACACACACGCGTGTGCTCTTCTGGAGCTCCGACAACAGCTGTGTAGTATACAACCGACCAAAGAGAGAGAGATAGAGAGTAAATTGATAGAGACAGGCCACGATGATGAACTTGGGTATAGAAATCATTCGGTGCCATCGAGGGTGGGGATAGAACCGAAGCAGCGCCAGCAGAAGTGGCAATTAATTGGCGGCCAGGGCGCGGCGGCGACGACGACGACGAAGACGTCGCTTTATTTAGCGGCTCGTCTGCTGACGCCGCTGGGTGCTGTTAACCTTTGCTGAGGCTACCACAGGCCACTTATCGTTTATTGAATCAGGATAAGTGGTTATTACGTGGCGTTCTCGAAGCTCATCTTATATATACCAGAGCTCTTCGCGGCTCCGCGAGCTCCGAGAACACCAGCTGGATTCTGTATACTCTAGCTTTTTTCGCTCGCGAGCTTTCAGAGGGGAATGGGATTGCTCGCACAGTGTATACATGTATATGTAATACATCTAATGGTGTAAAAGTCATTGTGCGCGCGAATTCTTTACCGGCGTAACGGATAATGCGTTACTTGCGGATGAAATTTCGCTCTTGACTATATGTTGGAGCTGTTGTTCGATACGGAGAATTAGTCTCTGGCACGTGTCTAACGAAGGTTTACTTATTAGATTTGCTGCGTCCTCGTTTCTTTTTTTTCGAAAAAGGTATCTTTGCACGTGTCACCTTTATTTTCTGGTATGTGCGTCTTTACTCGTGGACCAGAGTGGATTTTCTTGGAACTCCTTGTATTATACTTATATTATAAAACCGTATACAAAGGCTGATGTGAACAAGAGTTTTTTATCAGCGCACAAAAATAATGTTTTAGATTAATGGTATACTCGAGATCCATTGGTAATGCAATCAGAATTGAGAGCTTTTCATTCGAGTTCCGGAAGCATCGTTTAGTCGGCAATTCGATTTTATAGCTTTTCAGACGCCGCGCGCGAAAAGGAGCAATCACACGGTGAAGAGGAGAATTTTTCGAGCAGGAGGTAAACTTTTATAACGAGTATGGGCTATTATAGCGCAACAATATATATTGGACGATTGGATCGTTTTATGACACGCTATTCGTGTGCAGATAGACGCAGGAATGTCGCCGTATCAAAGATGAACGAAGTCATTGGAATTCAGAGCAGATGCTAGAGTAGAGCACGCGAATGCGCTCTACTTTAATAAGTCATGAAGCGCACTAAAATGATATATTACGGGGTATAAACCCTCCTCGATCGGCCTGAATACTTTTTAAATTACATCGTTATAGAAAAATTGGTATTTGACGTAATTGGAAAATACAGTTTGGGACGAAATTACATGGTCCGGAAAAAGATTGATATGAGTGTTAAAAATACTATTTATTGTAGAAATAACTTGAAAAAGAATGCAATTTTTAAGAATCACAGATTTCAACTTGTTCCAAATTTTGCAATGTCCACTATTTCATACAGACCACATTAAAGTTTGATAGAATCTTTTTACGCGTATTACGGCGCACAGCGCAATATTTCATTTCCTGAAAAAAGAGAATAAAAGCGCACCCGTACTAAAATTAAATCGGTCAGAAAAAAAAAGAAAAAAAAACGGAGAACGGAGGAAATAGAGAGGCGTCATTATTCAAAGACTTGAAAAAAAATGCATAGGTGTTACACTAAGGCTGAACAATCACGAAGTATCTACTTAAAAGTTTCTCGCTTCGCTACTACTGCGAAAGAATTTATCTCCTTGATAGCTGATAACAAACTAAAAAACGTCAGGTCGATATAAACCAATTGTTTCTCTTTCGTAAAAAAGTCGGTGATGCGTACATTTTTTTGGTTATTTACAGATAAATATAGGCTTCGGAAGGTAAAAGGTTGATGTATATGTAATGCTTTTCGACTGATGTGTAAATTCGATTTCTCAGAATGGGTTTTAATATCGCTGAATTTTCCATTGAAAATTCTAGCAGATTAATTTTCGTTTTTCAACGGTTATTAACAAAGATATTTAAATAAAAAAATGAAAAATATTTGGCAACGAGTCTGTACATAAAGTTATTTTAAAAATGAAAATAAATTTTTCTTCATTTACAATCAATAATGCAAAAAATTGAATTAAAATTAAATCTAAACCTACACGCAAATATCATATTAAATTGATGAAATTTCTGGGAAAGATTTGTTATCCTAACGAAATAGAGCTCTCAAATTAAAGCCTCGGAATCCTTTCAAATGCGAAGAAAATGTATTAATAACGGAATTCCCCTTAGTATCTAGAATTCCGATAAAAAGATCTGTATATTATACTGCCACAACGCTCAGATATTAGTCATGAAAAATTTTCATATTCAACAGGTTACATTTAGCCGCAGGCGGGCTCGTTATAGTTTTACCGACATTTTCCAAAACCTTTTTAGAATTTCCGTTATAAAATTATACAACCCATGAAGTGCAGCGAAAGCTCATAAAGTTCAGCCATACGAGATATAGCCCGAAATCCGTACAATTCCATTGAATACTTCTCATCGGGATACACTTTTCTACGAGATTCAATTCTCGGCGGGACTACGCTATATTTATCGCTTATTTAGAAAAGGAAATTTATCACCGAATTGGATTATAGCCGGGTTGGCTGCTCTAAAACAGTGTGTGCACGACGGTCAAGGTCGATCTCCCCGTTGCTGCTACTGATGCTGCTACTGCAGCCGAACGACGCAGCTTTCTCACTCTCTTTCCCTTTTTCTCGGTATATAACGTGGGGAAAAGCGCGCGTTTAAATCAAATGAATAATTTTCGTCCGTGAGCTCATGCGCTTTCTCTCTCTCTCTCTCCCTCTTTCACTCCGGATTATCATTTTATCGGGGTTCGCAGCAGCAGCTTTTCGCTTCCCATATATATATATATATATATATATAAAGAGACTTCAGATTGCTTGTCTCTGTCCAGGCGAGTGTCATTAAATTTCGCATTATCATAACGACGACATTTTGTGTCTGTGTGTGTGTGTGTGTATGAGTATGGGAGAAAGACACTGAATAGAAGTTGGTTATATCGTGAGAATTATCGAGACTACACGCGATCGATGACAATTTTTAGCGGTAGCAAATGTGTTCATTGTTGCGCTATGGACTTTAATGTTGCATTCATCTCGCAGTTCTTTAATAATGGGCTTTAATAATGTAGACGGCCTGAGTGGCTGCTAATTGCTGCGCGCCGCGCTTCTTTACGTTTTTCTACCTGAAAGTATGCGAAAATATGGGGCAATTCAATGTAATATAATGTCACGGACGTTTATGTGTTGTTCTAATTGCCGCAATTCAACAATTAGTGTAGAGTAATGATTTATATGGGAAAAGCAGTGAATACCAAAAAGTCACTTTATAATGTGATATTGATATAGTATTTATCAATTTGCCATTATAGATCCTAAGTTATTCACGAACATTTATTATTAGATACTTCGATGGCTTCGCTAATCCTCTTCATGCTTATAATTTATAGATGTATTGATGAAGTTTAGAGTATTCAAAATTAAGTACTTATAGTGTTTCAATTTTATTGCAGTTCTCTTATATATAAAATTTATAAACTGTTGCTATTTTACGTGGCAATTAAAATAACAATTACTTTGAGCGCAACTTACATTATTATTATCTCTTAGATGTTATTGTTAAATTTTGTTAATAAATCCACTTTGACTATAACGATAGCTATGCGAACAGTGGGAATTGTCTTTGTTTTCATTGAGTTATGGAATATCCAAGCATTCACGTCCGTGTGACTCTACTTTAGTTTCCGCGAAATTCCTATCCGAAAATTTATCAAAGCTTTGATTACTCTGCGGTGAGTCTCTCTCTTGATTTAATGAGCAGAATATTATAATATGATTATAGGCAATTTAACAAAAATTAATTCTTCAAAGTGTTTATTATAAAACTAAATGTTATAATAGCTAGCAAAGGGACATTAGATAACACAGTTGTAAGAACTTGATTGAATTACGCAAAACGAATTTGAAAAATTAATATCCAACGCTTTCTTTGCTCAAGCGGGCATTTCTTCTAAAAGAGAACTAATGTTTTCTCGCGTGCTGTGTTTTACACTCTCTCACGCAGTAAATTTTAACTACACCCTGTTAAATCTTCGCTTCTTTTGAGAGAGAGAGAGAGAGAGAGAGAGAGAGGGAAGAAAAAAAATAAAACTTGAGAGCCAACCTTGCGTAGGTGAAAAATCTATCCTTGGACAAAAGTTAAATTTATACCGTAAACATGTTTAAATCTTTCAGTATGAAAGTGGAAGCGCCCTTTAACTTTTTCCCCATAGCAGAAAAATTAGTTATTCCTGACTCGTGCAATTATAGGTATACATCCAAGAAAAACAGCGGCCGATCCTTTACAAGCTCAGATTGAATCATCTAAATAGCGGCTGACACACAAACGGAACCGAAAAAGGTCATGCAAAAACATCCAAACACACTTCTCTCGTATCAGACATTCATTCAATTCTATATGCTTATATACAGACTCACCAGGTGTAAAAAGCAGCAGCACAGAGACGCAGAGATAGAGAGAGAGGGAGAGAGAGAAGTTTTCCTCTCAGTGGGGGTGCACGCAGGCGACGAGGTTAGGTTGCGCGCGCCGTTCCACTGGCAAGGAAAACACAGCGCGAGAGAAAGAGAGAGAGAGAGAGAGCGCGAGAGGGAGAGACGGAGATATGACAACGACGCGCGCCCCACGCCGCGAACACCACAGAGACACAGCGCTCAGTTTTCGTCGGGCACGCAATGCCGACGATACGGTTTACGTCGCGTTCGCGTAAAGCGTATTCTCTTTCCGCCCGTACGCGTTTTATTGTTGTTGCTCGCGTTCGTCAGACTCGTATACATTTTAATTGTCGGGCTAGTCGTACACGGTGTTTTTAATTTGACAAAAAACAATCGAATTGGTCTTGAAGATTCGAATTTCGAGGAATGTTTTGTTTGTGCCATTGGTAAATTGTT
The DNA here is from genome assembly GCA_900490025.1 of Megastigmus dorsalis. NCBI lineage: Eukaryota > Metazoa > Arthropoda > Insecta > Hymenoptera > Megastigmidae > Megastigmus > Megastigmus dorsalis. The sequence goes on from UELU01145757.1 coordinate 72,785, forward strand.
TTGTTGAGTTGTACGTTGTTACTTGGCGTATGAGTGTGTGTATGCGTGCCTTGGTTGCTTGTGCTGTGTACCAGTTTGCAAAGTAAAATGAGGGTTAGCCCATGATGCTCGAGAAAAATAAAGAGAGTCGAGTATCCTGCACCTGTGTTGTTTTGGCAATGTTGTGCTCCGTGGTTCGCTTTCGTGTAAAATATATGTGTCTGCGAATTTTCGGAGGTTGTCAGTAACGGTTGGTCGGAATTCGTTGAATTTTGGCCGCGTTTTGCGCGATTATTCAAAATATGTAGTATATATATCTTATCGGGATGTAGAAGTTTCTTCTTATCCGAGGTAGCTTGAATTTAGAAAAACTTTACTCGATAGCAATGGTAAGGGAAAAACACTAGAAACGTAAAACGAATACATAAATATTTACAAAATATACGTCCCAAGATAGAAGTTAGGACGTCCTCCTAAGGACTGTATACATTTTACAAATGTTCACAATTTCCGAGAACTCCTCGAAACCCGATAAGAATGATGAATCTTTGATAGCTCCAGTTAAATATTTGCATCCAAACTCGTTTCGTCGTTATTAAGTGCGTTATCAAGGGGGAAGCGATGCGAAACAAAACGTCGCTCTTTTTGTTGGACGCCCCCTCCCTCGTTATTATCTCCTGGGGATTCCAGACGAGAGAAAAAGAGCGAAATATTTCTTTTAACGCGGGGGATTGGGGTATATAACTGGCCTGTCGGGAATGAAAATTGTTTAGCTCAATTTTCGTTTGGCAAAGGAGAAGAAGCAACAGCGCACGTGGTCAATTATTATAAATGGACTCGAGCGAAGAATAAACCTCTCCCCTTTTTGAATCTGATGAACTGACTGTTTGAACCCCCCGCGGCAGCAGCTCGAGTAATAAGTTATCCCTTTTAAAATGCTATTTTCATTAGATAAGATGACAATGTGTCTTTGACTGAAGAAGTTTCTTTGTATTTGGAAATACAGGTGTTCATTAATCACGGAAAAACTTAAATGTCCATGAACAATTAAATAGTTAATTCACTAAATTATTTATTGTTGATATAGTAAAAGTCTAATATAATTATTTCTTGGACTTTTCGTCTGGCTTTATAACAAAGAATGACGATGCAATCGAAACTAATTGCTTCAATACACATGAAAAATACTTAGTCCGCAATGAGACTAACGTGTACAATATTGCGGGGCTCTCGTATACACATATGTATAGAAAGTTATTTTTCTTATCGTTGAAAAATAAGTGACGGATACCTTTTCCCCCGAAACTGTCACCCATTGAAATGGGTAATTCAGGGGAAAAACCACTAGCCAACAATCATTTTCATTCTAGCAAGAGTTTCGAAACTTTTTTCGCGTTCAATATTTAATAATAACCGTGTTATTACATGTATAACTTTTGTTGCGTTAGATACTTTTTGACGGACTGAACTACGACACGAGCTTCATCAACTAACTTTTTCAAGGGTTTATATTTTCATTAAAAAAATAATAGCAATGTTAACGTTCGATTTTATACAGTGAGATTGTAAATAGATAAGTTCTTGGCAATCCATTAAAACTTACGAAGTTCGTTAACCAGGATGTCATTCCAAATGAAAGTAGTCAACTACTGAGAAATCGATGGGGAGAATAGAATAGTTGAATTATTCGCCACTGTAGGAGGTAACACGTATCGATACAATGATAACAATATTGAACAGCTGGTGAACTTTAGTAAACAGCAGTTTTGATGAAAATATTGACTTATTTAATGAAAACTGTCGGAGGTTGTCCACAGGGAAACTAATCACACCAGCTAAATATTATCATTTTTAACTCTCCATTGAAATTAATTTAAATCTGATAAATATTTATTAAATATAAATCACGATGGAAACGTACCAATTTAAAAAATTTAAGATCATAAATTTATAAAAATAATTTACCGTAGCAGTAAAGTTTCTTTTTTCGACAAAAAAAAAAGAATCCTTTAGACACGCTAAAACGGTCAGTAATAAAATTTATTGAAAATAATGATAAAGCTAACGTACGCTCACATATGAATTACGTGCAAGCCTTGGAAATAAATGATGAATTCGCATGCATTGCATACAAGTCGACGTCGGTGCCATCGATAACGTAAGAAGGTCGAATCGTAATGAAACATCCTCAATCACATCGTTGCACACATGCACACACACCGGACAGAGAGACATACCCCTGAGGCAATCGTCACCCGCAAGAGTACAAATGAGAGAAAAGGAGGCCGAAAAACATCGATAACCAATTAAACTAGTTCACGAGACTGTAATATCCAGCGATTAACATCGCGCGCACACTCGTGGTCCCCTTTACGACCTCTCGTCCCGTTCTACACAGTGAGTGTATATATTTGTACAGCACTACGAGGTCCCGGAGTACGGAAAATCGGCGTGTAATATGCTCGACTTGTGCGTGCGAGTGTTTACGTATGTATCTAGTCGTGGGGCAAACATCTCTCTCGTGATGGAATAGACGAAGGTGGGAACGAATGTCGTAGAGACGTCGCGAGCGCAACAATTGGCGTAGGAAAATTCTGGTGAAAGTGCTGGAACAATATTGGACCGCACGCTATATATACATATATCATGCCAGGATAGGCTGATGAGATAAAACCTTGCTTACCTTGCCTATGCTCTATTCAATTATTGACTGAGTAATACAATTCGTGAAGGAAAAATATTATTTACCGTAGGTGTGGTTGTTGCATGCACGAGTGATGTTTGATAATAATAGGTGTTCTGAAAAAAGAGATTGCCCATGAGATTGGAATAAAAAGTAGAGTCTAAGGGCAACGTACGAAACCTACGTCATTATTCAGAGCATTAAAACACGTTCGATTTAAAAAAAATCAAACTCCCGTACTTAAAGGGAAAGTTGATAAAAGCTTAATTGAAAATCAGTATCTTTCTTCTTCTTCCATGTATTAAGTATGGGGAATAATCAACTCGACCTTTTTCAGATATTTCCCTTCAAGTATATTGTAAATGATATTGCAAGTTTCGTACGTTGCCCGTACAATTTTATTTAAGGCAGGTATACTTCATGCGATCGATAATTAATGTATAAGAGTGATTTATGTGAACATTAGAAGTTGCACTTAGTTCTATATAATTGACGTTTTTATAATTTTACAGAATTAATTTTTTTAATTATGTGTTCTTGTTCATTTGATACAAAAATTTTTCGATGTTATATATATATCCAAAAATAAATTTCGAGAATTTCCTCATTTTAATTTGCCATGTAATCATTCGTGGAACGTCTCTCTACAATGTTACCACGGAATTCCTAAGATGTTTTTGTAGACACAAAAGTGTACATTTCAGTACGAGTAAAACGTCGCTTTAAATCCTCAATAAATATAGAAGCATGTCGCATTGTTTTCAAAACTACTCTATAGATATTTTAGTAATCTAATCGAATATGTATAATCAAATGAAATAAAAAATTTAATTAATTATCGGTAAAAAGATTGATCGCCTACTTTTTGCGAACACCGATTAATCTGGATGCACTTAAGCTGAGCTTGAGAAAAGAGGTTAAATATTTAAAAAACTGCTTAAAAAAGAATACTCGATTTCCTATTCAAATCACATCTTACCCTGCTCATGGTAATTCTTATAATAAATCGCATCGATAACAAATGCCCTTATTACGTACTAAACCAACTTCTAATCATAATATTCTCTCCCTACCTCGGCAACTTCTAAACCTCGTCGTTTCTTTTCCAGACGCCACCGCAAATCAGTGTAAAGAAAGTGCTCAGCAAAGGACAAACAGAGAGAGAGAGAGAGAGAAAGGAAAAGCAAGCTAGAGCCAAGGCAACCATACGATTAAATGAGCGTCGACTCGGAGCTGCTGGACGGCGATGGCGACGACGTCGACGGTGCCCTGGTACAACAGTCATGAGCGGAGCGGCGGATCGACGACTGGTGCCATTGGCCATCAGCAGCCGAAGCAGCAGCAGCAGCCGGAAGCGCAGACGTCGCTGTCCATGAGCGGCGCCATCACCTGTCCGCCGACCAATTTCCCCGACAAGTTCCAGGACTTCTTTGCCGCCCTTAACGAGGACGTCGACGATCTGCCCAGTATGCTCGAGGACAAGCTCATACCGAGGTGACAGCCTCTCCCTCTTTCTTTTCTGCTCTACTACCTTCTATACCTTATACCTACTGACTCGCCTTTTTGTCTTTTCTTCTTCGCGGTATTATACACAATCTTATATATCTTTTTATCTTTTTTCTTTGGGAACGTAACAATTTCAAAGAGCCATTTTTGACATTTGTTTTATTAACTGTTATGCTCTCGTAGATGAAATTTGCGCTGCAATGTTGACAATACTTATAGTGAATTGCTATCCACGGGTAGATGGAGCGTATGTATGTATCCAAAAGTTTCCGTAAATTGTGTATTTGAAAGCAATCATAGCCTTTGTTGACGCATGAAAATTCAACTTCTTGTTCGTTAAATTTTCGATACTTATACAAACTTTGATAGAGCTGGGCGAGGCGAGTCTTAATATCTCGAAAGATGATTTTCACTTTATATCCGTATGAGGTAGAACTTTCGGTCGATAATAACTAGCGTAAAACGGATTCTAATTGTCTTAGATGTATCCGCTTCAATTGAATTCAGGACTTTCGTATTATTATACTGTCCCGATATAATGGAACGCTTAAATATAATTATAACTGTAAAGCGATTGCATGAGCTAATTAATTAGCGTAATTTTGAATTTAAATAATTTGTTTATACTGCGTAAAGTGAAATAATAGAAAATTAGGTACATACTTGTAATGACTATAAAATATTGTACATCCATTTTTAAGGATGTTTTGAAGCACACAATAATTTGTACATTTCCAGCTCAGTGTGTCTAAGTAGTAAGGGACAGGGATTGTATAGACATAACTATGCCTCAAGCTTTAACTACACACTTTTTTTTTCATTTTTCAATCAGGTAAGAGGGTCAATTTTATGCCGATTTATTCTTTTTCAAGCTCTTGAAGCTTATATATTGGAAAGATTATACCTAATAAACGAGGACGAGCCTTTGACTTTGCTTTTTATAAAAATGCAATTCTAAGAAAATATATATTTGGATCGATTTCGATAGCTCGATTCCCGCGACAACCTGTCGTCTATTACTCGATACGTTGTATTTTCGAACACCTCTTCCTCTGCAACTTACGTCAAAATCCCATATAAGACTTTCGTAGCAGCTGATCTCCCGTCGATATATATCTCCACTAAACTCGCTCTCGTCGTCTTTACGCCATCTAACCGTCACTCTAATCTTTTTGTTATATACGCGTATGCCACATCGTACGTTTTTTCGCACGAGTATCAACTTCGAGATCAGAATCTATATACCTGTATATACAGTACTGTGTATACAGTAAAGTTACGCGGTACGACGTTTTATATTATGTAAACATGATTATGCGACCAAAGTATCAGCTTGTATATGTGGAGTAAGGTAAGCACGTTTAAGATATTTTGCGTTCAATATTATTTTCGAGAAATTGAAATCGGCCGCGGGTGAATGGGATAATGTTTAATTCTTGTTTAATTCTTGATCTTAATGTTTAAAAAATTTTCTTTTAAACTTTGTAAAATAACGTGGAATGAAATACATTTCGTTATCGAATAAAAGTTAAATAAATGACTTGAATAATTTGCGCAGGTCACGCTCCATTAGTGTCCGGCAAAAACGGATAAAACGACGGGATCAATCGAATTAAGAGTAATTCTATTACTTTGAATGTCAAATTGATACATTTTAAGCGCTTGAAGTTTTATCCATTGAAGGTCCATATAAATTAAAAGGTATCAAGTAGATTCGAATCTTTTAATTTCGCACACTGCCCATATATATCTAAATAAACTTAGTTCTCTCGTATATCTTTTTGTCGGTAAATTTCATCGTATACCATCAAATTGCGTCAATGTTTGCAATGTGACATTTGGAGCTCCGTCGAAAAATGTATATTTGGCAATCGTAAATGCAGTCGTATAAAGCGTAGAAGGCTGCAATGATCATTGATGGTTCGAGTTAATTCGAGGTTATTAATGGCAGGGTCATAAAAAGTGTTATTACTTGGCATTGTCGATTTGCCGCTCAGCGTGTGTATTTCCAGACAACAAAGTTTGGGATAAATAAATTTATGTGTACGCGAGTTTTGTTATTAAATAGCTTATATTGGATGTCAAAATGTAAATTTAAAAGTCCTTTTCAGACTATTGTGAGAAAAAATTTTGGCAACAATCGGTGATTACTTTGGGAATATTATACATGTTCACTTTTGTTAAGGACACGGTGCGATGTAGGTAAATCAAAGAATATGGGTCAAGGCCTTACAAAAAAATATTCCTTTCTTACGCTTTTGATCATAGTTTTTAAAAAAGATGCGTTTGTTTTAAGACCTACGATTCTTTTTTCTTCAGCACTGAAGCATTAAAAATAATTGATTCGCCCACACGTCAAGCAAGAAAAAAATTAATACTGTCGGCATAGCAGCTCAGTATCTCAATCAAAAAAGCTCCGCTGCTCTCAAAGGTAATAACCCAAGAATCCGACTTTTAACGCGGGACGCGTCGCGCAAAAAACCCATACTAAAATCACTCTCTGTCGCTCGCCTAATCAATTGCCATGCGCTAGTAAGCGAGAGGGAGAGACTCGCATGCGAGCGAACCGAATCGATTTATGCTAATGCGAGGAAATCCGCGCCCTCGCGTCCGGCGTCGAGCGCGTACACGCGCGCCGATTAGCCTTTGAAATCGGTGACAAAAGAGTCTCTCTCTGTCTCTCTCCGCACCCACTTGGAGAGAGCCCGGGCGTAAAGACGAGTTTAATCTGTTCTTCTCTGGGCACACTCGGGGTTGACGTTTAGCTCGCCGCCCGGGTTTTATCAAAGGAGCGCGCGAAGCCACACGACAAACGCTCGCTCTGCATAATGCGCCTACATCACCGGACACGTGGGTGCGAGCGTCGGACGGAGCACCTTTTTTTTCTTTGTAAAACACATCGATTGTGTCCTACTAGGATCCGAGTATCTCTCTGCCTTTCGTATACAACTGCAGTCAAACAAAGCCGGGTCATTTCCATGGAAAGACAATTAGTCGATACGACGCGTTTTTTTTTTCTTCTTCGAACGGAAAGTTTTACATGGAGAATAGTTGGCGTACAAGGGGTGTAGGTATAGTTGAAAAGAAGTGTGAGAGAGAGAGGGAGGGAATGAGAGATCGCTTTTGGTGCAAAGAAAACCCTTTGGTCACGTATGTATGGGCTTTGCGAAGTGAGTGAGAGAGAGAGAGAGAGTGTGTGAGTAAGCGAGAGTAAAACTACAGTATATAAGGCAAGCGGCTCGTGAAAATAATCCACAGTCGGGGGGTTTACGAGTTTTTCCGCTTGGGTGGCTGGTGTGTGTCGCGTGTGTTATGGGTCTACGGGCCTATAGCGAAGGACGAAAGCTACAGGCTGTATATATACATACTCGTTGTGCTTCTTTTTTTGTTTACCATGAGCTCTCTCAGTGTCATGAAGAGCGAGTGTATATATATATATATATATATATATATCGACGTTGTCAGCGGACCTCGTGTGTCCCCGCATATATATATACACTTTTGAATGATTGCCTTTGAAATATTCACATCGAGCCAATTCACGTGTGGCAAGGTATTATTAATACCAGTTTTTCGAATGGCCATTGTACCCCTTTGGCGCGCGTGGGTGTAGGTTGTGTGCGGCGCACGCAAGAAACGTAAAGATAAAGTTGAAGCTGGTGGGTGGTGTGCGTTTTGCCTTTTTCCGTGAATGGACTCGCTATATATACGCTGTATATAGTTGTATATATCGTAAAAAAGAGCCACGCGCGCGAGATAAAATTTCTGCTGGTATTTTACGCTTCTTTAGTGCTTTTCTAATAACGCATAAACGTACAATAGAATGCACTAAATACATCACAAAAGGGAAAATATGGTAATTACATGGGGTTAGTTTAGTTATAAATAAAACTAATTGAAGGTCACAGCTGGTAGTTAAACGTTTATTACACTGGATCACGATTGATTTTGATAGGGAAAAAAAAAAGTTTCGTAATAATAAATTCGCATAAATGTATATCGATTTATCAGTTTCTCGCTTGTATACAACCTATACATACAGCTTTGCGAGGCTCGCAAATAATAACAATCCAAAACAATTACATAGAGATTCATCGTTTCACTTTGCTTTTTATTATTTATCGATGCCCGTGCGCGTTCCTCTAGAAATGTTCAAGACAATCGAAAAATAAAAGTATTTATATAGGTGTAGGTTTTTCACGAGGCTATTAAGAAAGAGCAACGCATACACGCGCACGATAACAGCGAGAGTCAAATGTATGTGTATCTTATATATTAAGAGAGCGACAGAGTGACTTTATCTGTGTGTATATATATGTAGTGGAGTCGTACGATGCAGGTGCTTTACCGCGAGCGATTTTAACCGAAGTAGAGAAAGTAGGATTAGGTAGACCGGGGAGAAAACGACGACGACGAGGAGGATGGTCGGACGCGCTAGAGACGAGTGGCAATTAAGGTCCGTATGAAATTTCGTAGCTTTCAGTGCGCCCTGACGCGTAATGCGCATTTCATCCGCAATTGCCCTTCTCTATCTCTCTCTCTCTCTCTCTCTCTTTATATATATATATATATGTATGTATGTATGTATGTATGTATGTATGTATGTATGTATGTATGTATGTATGTATGTATGTATGTATGTGTTCTTTCCGACTCTTGTTTAAAACTCGGCACGTGTGACCGGTTGAATAAATGTTGCCTGCAATCTGAAAAATTAGTACATCGACCAGAATACTTAGCTTTATAAATTACATTGCTGTGTAATAGAAAATTTCACTTCAACAATCAGATCATCATTACTTGATTGTTTTTTCTCTGCATTGGCTTTTATTAAATTTTTAAGTACTTGAACAATCATAACTAAAAACATTAACAAAATGTGGGCTAATAATTTTTGATAAAAATGATTCAATGTAATTGTAAATATCACATTTATAAATATTTCTCTTAATCTGGATAGTATACTATATCTCGTGATTTAACGTAACTATATCTTGTGATTTATCCGTAGTATCGTAAATTCCAGTTACAAGATTGATCGATATAATAGCATTCTGACGTATGAACGCTCTTTTTCAAGTGCCGATTTATTCACCAAACTGCTTTACATTCCAATAAAGGCATTTTTGTCACTGACAGTACTATGAGAGTTTTTTGAACTTAATTGCGTCGAAGTGTCTTCTGAAGAATTCGCGCCTATAACTTATTGCTGGAATTTCTTTCGAGTATTTCATTTCCCAGATTCTACACCTCTTCTTGGTCATCTTCTCGGTGTGAATTTATTTATAAAAGCACGACTTGATATTCGAAACAAGAATTCAATACTTTAATCCACTTGATTAATATTAGAAGTTTGTGCCTAAAATACTCCAGAAATCTAATTGATGTTACCAAAGTAGCAAAGTTATTCCATCGATTTTTGATAATAAGTTTAACCAGTATAACAAGCAGAAGTATAAGAGAGACATTGTGTTAGAGCGGCTCTTCTAATATAAATGATGTCAGGTGATTTCGGTTGATTCTTTCTCGCGAACTAAAAACTTTTCCACTTCGTTAAAATTTTATGTCAGAAGAACATTATAGACAGGGTTAAGTATCATCTTCCCCCTTCCCCCCAAGAAGCCATTAATTTTGATTACAACTATGTAATAGTCACATCCATTCATTAAAGGAGCTCAACTCCCGTGATTCACACGCTTTACATAATTCTGTAATATCTCGAAATCCTATGTATGAAACTAATAAGCTCGATATTGGGAACTATTCGCGCCGTGCTTACTTAGCTGCCTGTACATAATGGCAGTTTAAAAGTCTCGAACGATAAATCACACCGATAATATTGTTTCTCGCGTTATTTGCGATAATGAAAATTTCGCGACTACACAACCCACATTCACGAGCTCGATGCAGCCCGTGAAGCGAAATATGCGCTCATTAGAAACTGTGATATCGCGACCTCAAGACCGAAGCCTGTACGACTCTTTCTTACCAACAATTGGCGTTATTATTGACGCGAGGCTTTTGAGCGCTAATGATATTGTCACTAGAAGGCTCCTCCCTCACTCCCACCATCCCAAGTGCGACGTCGCATCGATTTTGCATTTTCGCACTCGTGACTTTGCGAACCAATCGTTTGTAAAGTCTGAGCTCATTAAAAAGTTACAACGTGTGGTGTGCATTAACGCTGTAACTTGTATACGTCCTGCTTTAGAAGCGTTTCAAAAATATTCGTTCGTAAATCAACCTACTTCACTGGAGTAATTAAAGTTAAGCGACGAATGAATATCAAATGTAAATTTGAAATTTGCACATTATACGATTTTACTCTGGAATGAAAGCTTTAAATACATTTACTAGGAATTCCCGAGAAAATCCGTTATACAGTGCAGTTCGATCGCGAACCTCCTCTCTATATAAATAATGGACAGAGTTCTTAATATTTATTCAATCGGTCGAAGTGCAAGCCAAAGTCTTAATTACCCCTGATTTCCACTCGCGAGAGATCGACCTTTCTTACCCGATTATCGTAAATTAACGAGCCCTCGAGACGTACAGACGGAAATCCGCTTCTTCGTTAATCAATGGGCACTAGTTCGAGAACGAGAACTTGTCGCGGCGCATCCCCCAAAGACTTTCGTTCCTCATCAGCTCATTCTGATATCGTTTTTTTTCCCTACTCTTTCAACGGATTAAAGGCAGCGCAGCTACTTCTGTTTGCATTCAATTAATTTCTCTTTACTTTCGCGTATTATAAGTAGCCGTGGAATGAGCTGAAATAAATAATTATACTCGGCTCTCGAGAATTAATCTCAAGCATGGAGAAAAACTCGCCTCTCGAGCGAAAGCTCTTTCTTTTTTTTTCTCCTTTAATCAGCAATAATTTTCGTCGTAAAAAATGAACGAGTTGAGTGCAGTCTCGTAATAACTATATTTTCGCACGAATTTAAGTAAACTACTACGACAGTTAATTATGCAACGATAAGATTTGCGTGGCGCGCGCGCGGCGAGCAGTTAATTGAATTTTCTTAACCTTGTTTCTCAATGCTTTCCCAGTTCCCGAACCGGCTTTTTTAAAAGCAGTAGGTAATTAGGTGCATGGAAAATCTTTGAGGCGTATTTCTAGGTGAGGGGAAAAAGATGCAGGGCCGCGCACTTTTCTTCTCTTTTTTTCACCAGCTCGTGGAAAAGCATTTTATTAGATGATTTCCACGCTAGCGAGGTGGGCGAGAAAAAGAGAGCGTTTGCGCTGCTTGTAACAAGGCTGCCTCGGCAGCTGCACTTTTAGTCACGCCTAAGTATTGGTCGTGTACGCGCTGCACCCCCCGCCGCGTTTAAAGCTTTCGCACTCGACGTTATTACTTTTGAGAATGTTTTCGGTCTCGACGGATCCAATAATAGCGTTACTATACACCCACGTATATCATCCATCCTGAATGAATGCCATGGTAATCTGTATATCTGAAATTTGATGCCGTTATTTGCAGTTTCGCTGGTGGGGGGGATAATCGCTGTAAATTTCGTTGGATTCGACACCATGAAAATAGAAACCTTCGCTTAGGGTCATTGACTTATTTTTGTATTATACGAGTCACGCGTATTCATTCGGGTAACATTATGATTACTGTGCAAGATGAAGCGTCAAATTTACGACTTGACTTGGGAAGCAAGCTCCGCAAGTATTCGTTCTCGACACGCTCATCGAGATTTCTGTGCACATAACTCTGCGGAGCCAGCAAATTGCGCCGAATTTTTCGTCAAATCAGCTCGGAATGAGATATGCAGCTGAAGCAATTAGGAGGCATCGCTATCCGAGCTACGCAAATAGCTGGGGCGCGCGCGCGCACTTCTAAACGTTGGAGGCCAAAGCTCTCAACGTCTCAGGAGCGCCGCAGCAAGTGGCTCGTCTCTCTCCACTTGGCGCTTGCGCACTGCGCCACTATTCGCCACCATCGCACATGTTCCGCTTCTACCTCTCTCTCCCTCTCTCCCTTTGTCTCTCTCACTCACTCTCGACCCCCGCGGCCCCAGAAACACGTCCTCCGTATAACGAATGTGCACCTTGTGCTTTTGTCACTTGCTCGACAATTTCTGCGGATGAGTCCAATCTCTCGCTGGGATTTTCTCTGGGTTGAAGGAACCCGACGATGTTGATGATCCTTAGAGTCAACTTGTAATTCGTTGGATGTGAAATGCTTACATTGCTTGGATGCGGGAATAAAGAAACTTTAAACAGATCTCAAACACTTTTAAAATTGTAATATCGAAATCATTATTTTTTTTACGATAAAGAACTAAACTATTTTATAAGATATACTTATTTTATATAATGAATTCTTTTCGTTTCAATTTTTTGGAATTATATTGCAGTCGTACTCTGTATATTCCAGCAAATCTTGAATAAGCTTATTTCGTCGTTAGTCAATTTACTTACGATGCATTTCAATGAGATTTGCACGGTCCTTTGCGGTCCAAAAAGATATTTTTACATAAACTTGTAAATTATTTAGTTGCTGCAGTAAGGTATACGAATTAATTAATTTCGTTAATTAGATAAATAAGGATTCATGTAGGAAGAGCGGATAACAATGATTATGATGAAAATACAATTGTTAATTTTGGGCAATAGCGAGAATAAAAAAGTTTATTTTCATTCCAGGAAATTTCTCATTAAACTAAGAGCCAAATAGACATTGATTTCTGTCTAAAAATATAAAATTAAATATAACGAGTAAATCAATAAAAGCAAGATATGAAAATTAAATGATTTATGTACAGTAAATTGTCTGCAGTGGTTAGTCGAAAAAATAAACGGTATAACACTGTTGATAATTAAAGGTGTCATACGTTTCGTTAAAATGTGAATAAGATTGAAGATCTTGATGAATCTAAACTGTCGGTATTATTATAAATAAAAGAACATTCATATCATTTACGAACAGAAAAATAACAATACCTGTCCCATAAATATCGATAAATGGTTTTGTTATACCTTTATGCTTTATCGTATGCAAAGAAATGAATACAAATGGTGAAAGGGAATTACGAAAGTTCTAATTTACGAGTTGTGAATCAGATGCATCCTTGATTTGTAATGCATGTTACACTGCTGAATAATGTAATATTTGTAAATATTTTGCAACAAAGCATATATATATATATATATATATGCCATTTATATATATATAGGCTTTCTTACCATTCAATAATTTAGGTTCTCCTTTTTGTTTAGATATTATTTCTGAATTTATAGGTAAACAATGGACATTTTGAAGACAATCGTAACAGTATATGTATATAGTTTGCTTCATGATTCGAAGAACAATGCAAATAAAGTATTTCTTTCATTGTATTATGCAAATATTTCATTGTACTATTTTTGCAAATATTTGAATTGTAACTGAGTTACAGAATACATGTACCGTCCCAGTAAACGTATTTAAAATAACATGTGTTTGCACTTAATTCAAGCTTATAACGTATTAGATTGTACAAGTTTATTTTTTTACAAAAATCTACAAATGTTTTTGATGGAGAATACCGATACCTTACATGTCGATGACAGTTTCCTGTTGGCTTTTCTATGGCCAATACATCAAATAGATATATTTTTTACAAATTTTTTGAAAGTGGCTGTACGTAAAAAAATATGACGCTGTTTACCGAACTATTCAAAGCCACCACGATCGATACCCCCCCCCCCCC
>UELU01145757.1:86674-133554 GCA_900490025.1 Megastigmus dorsalis
CCCCAACCCCTTAAAAAATAGTGATCGAACCACTGGATATTCTGTACTTCAGGAAGGAGAATGACTCCGGGTTAGACGGCTTCGTCAACAACAACAACAACAACAACAATGTCAATATCAACAACAAGCAGCAGCGCTGGGCTAAGCGAGCGTTCCAGCGGCGGAGCAGCGAAGTCGAGGTGCGGCTGCACGCGACCGACGGCCAAAACGTCGGTGGCCTCGATGGACCCAAGTCGCCTGCGCCCTCCAGGAGGCGCAGCTCCAGCATCGCTGTCGCCAGACCCACGCCGGATCTTCACAGGTAACTTGGTTTTTCTTAACTTTTTTTGCAGCATTTTTGCGTAAGCACAGGCAGCTTTTAATCATTTAAATTAATTAGTGCAGAGTGGGATTTTGGCGTACTTGGGAAGTTACTTCCTAGCAAGTTGACTAAAGTGCGAGGCTTATACGTAGTGTGGACTAATATTCAAACTCTCTCAGGGGTTACCGCATCTATATAGCACATACACCCGCACCGCGAACGTTAGATTTCATTAATACCTCCTTTGACGTGTAAGGTTTACTCGCTAAATTAGGTGCAATATATAATAAGCGTTAAAAACACGTACTTATCGGCGACTAATATTTTAAGGAAAACTTTATTAAATTACATTATATATAAGGGAACTATTTTTTATACAAAGTTATAAAGTAAATACGTGACATACGATTTTTATAGAGCGATTTTCACGAGTGGAACATTGTGTGAGAAAAATTCGCTGAGACGTGCATTATTCTCGATTTTAACGGCAGTTGTTGTGCTGAGCTTTTTTTTTCGGGATGGGAGTTTAATTGAAAACGTGTTTTATCGGTTCGAGTGGCGGGTGATTTATAAGAGGTACGAGCACCGGTGCCTTATTATCACAGCCTGATGTTCCAATTGATTTTTAACTTTTTATACGGTCTCTCGCGCGAGGGTTTTTGATTTTTTTTTGCCTATATATCTAACGTTTACGGCTTCGTCCACGGCACTTTTACGGTTTGTATTTAAACGAAACTATAGGTATATACTTGACATGAATAGTCGCTTGTCCTATATTCTTGAAGAGCTGAATTATTTTGGTCGAAACTATATGGCAATCAGATAAAAATCATACTTTGAAAACCAATTGTAGGTAAACGCATGTTTCGCATTAATTAAAAAATCGAAAAAACTGCTGCTTGGAAAAAAGTCATGTATTATCGATACAGTTTACCGAATGAATGCCGCACAATATTTTTCACGTTATGCTCCACTGCGGAGACGCATTTTTCACGTTATAAAATCCCCGTTATTTATTGTTCATTGAATAAACAACGAGTGACAGTTGATAGGCTGCAACAATACGTTCGGCGAATAAACCACGATATAATAAATGCCGAAAAATAACGGTATATTTCATCGTTCGCCCATTAATTTAAACAAACTAAGACTACACACGGAGAAAAATGATGTAGCAATATTTAAGACGAATATACGAAAAATTACTATGTTACGTACCAAAGCTGTGATATACTCATTTTATAGAGATTTTTCTTATGTTCGTAACAAATATTACTATGGACATAGTAATTTTGACTATAAATTTCTATAAAAATTGCTATGTTGAATAGTAAAATTTGTTATGAACATAAGAAAAATCTCTACAAAATGCAACATAGTAATTTTTCGTATATTCATCTTAAATATTGCTGCAACCTTTTTCTCCGTGCACGCATGAAATGAAAGTAACGCGCAACGAAAGTGTACAACGCGGCTGCAGTTCGAGCAAAAAGTTTTCTTTACAGTCCAGTTATACATAAAATCGACTGAATGTATATATATATATATTTACGCGCGATGCGCAGCAGTGAAAAACTTGGGTTAATTTAGTTAAGAGCTCCGACCTCTTGCCTCGTTGTCGCAGGTTTCTGCAGGCAGAGGCAGGTCCGTGGGGTCACCTATCGCCTTCGCCCCGCAGCCCCACGCGCACGCCATTCCTGAGTCCCGGTGCCGTGTCCAATGCGTCCCAGCATCTGAGTCCCGGAGCGAGTCCGGCCGGACCAAGTCCCACGAGTCCTGCTGGGCCTACGGCTGTTGGCGGGGCCTCGACCTCGAGACTACCGCCACAGCCGAGACATCGCGGCAGGACCAGCAGTATGCCAGCTGTCCCACGACACAGGGTGAGTGGAATTTTTAAAGTGATTTCTCAGATAATGATGGTGATTGGATGCCTTGCGATGCCATAGTTGTATGTAGGACTTGAAGAAGCTTGTCCGATTAGAGAACGAAGGTTTGCGGTGGTCTATCGTAGAAAATTATGTGGAAATCAAATTATGTGTATCACTCGAACAGTTGAACACCGAACTTTGTTGATAACGCTTTTTAAAAATGTAAATTTATTCGAATATTCTGTCGGTATTCACATGATAATGTCCATCTGACTATCGTAGCGCTGTGGGTGATTTCTGAGACAGCAATGAAATTAAATATTGACATAAATCAAACGATAATTCAACTAAAAATCTGTTTTAAATATTAAATATTAATAAAGTATTTGCAAGCGATTAAAAAATAATAAATGTATCGGTAATGAAAAATTGCAAACTTTATATAAAATCATACAGTAATATCTCTTAGATATCAAGCCCATTATCTCCAAATGTAAGGTTACAATAATTTTCATCTAACTAATTATCTGTATAAAATAATTAGTCTGTAATGTATTCGCTTTTATTGAGCTATTGCTGCAATGCACAAGAAATTCATTTCTGATCGCTATATATTTGTAATCTTTATGAAAGGAAATAAGCAAACTAATGCAAGAAAAGAAATAAAACATTTTACGACGCCAAGAAGTAATTACAACGTCGCTTAATATTTCGGGACGGTTTTATAAACCGCATATTGTAGTTTCGCTACTTTATTTAATGCCCTTCTTCTCCGCGGACTTTAATTTCCCTGCAAAAAGCTTGCACGAGAAACAGGATAATTGCGCGAGTTTGAAGTCATTTTTAAATGCTTCACTTTAGATCCTTTGTATATCTTTTAAATAAGTGCAATTCGTTAGAGCAATCCCTCTCGGTGTTCTCGAATTTACGAAAATAAGAGTAATAAGTAGTTTGGAAATACCTAATTATGAAAGATTTAAGAGCTAAATGTGTTTTTTTAGTATCAGTCATTAGTGTCATATATTAATTCCTTGAATAAGTAGATAACAAGTGACAATAAAAAACCTACAATTGATAAAGATTCTATTTTGTGAAAATAATGAATCCGATTGTTCTATGCTGTAATATTTACTATGGCGTTAATTATTAGTGGCCTGCTGGGGGCTCGACTTAACGGTCCGTTCGTAATATCGTCAAATATGCGTGGCTACCATCCTCAACTGTGCACATAGTGGCGCATTAGATTTCACCCCGGTAAACTGTCACAATAATACTGGATTTGAATATTACATGGTTCGATCAATAGCGGAAATTACACGCTAATTCGCTTGAGGACTGTTTTATTAGGATTGATTTCGAAGGCTCAATGCCTTATAATAAACACGCTTTGTGCAAAAGTCGTTGCTGATTACATTCATTATGAAAAAGGGATGATTATTATTTTATGTATTATGATTATGATTCTTCTGATTGCTTTCCGATCGTCTAATGGAATATAGGATTTGAAAATTGTAGTTAATAATTCAATGACGAAAGAAGAATACACTTCAATTATTCCACAATATTGATTTTAACTAACTTCGAAAGGACTATTTAAACTTGAGTGTCATCCAATATTTAACTTTGTAATTACGCATTTACGGTAAAGCCTTCAGAATTCTATTAAATAAGTGATATAAATAGAGTAAGAAAATATTAATAATATTAACAAACCGTTTAATATTATTGTAGCAGTTTGAAAAATAAATAAAAGGGAAAGAAATCTTTTCTTGGTTCAATAAATTCTTCTGTATAGCCTTCGTACGTTCTCGTAAAGCATACGATATCAAAGTACGACTGAGAGCAAAAATGAAAAAGCATACTTTATCTAGTTCCGTCGATAAACAAGAGTTTAGAAGAGGTACAGTAACGATATCTAAGGTATCATAAAAGTTACACGAAATCGGACTCTTGGGAATCGTTACAGTCCACATGCGGAGAACATACACAAGTGGTGTTATCTACTTACTGGGATTATAAAACGTATATAGACATGTTATAAGGGTTACAGAATAATTTATTCTACTAAGTGATCGTTACATTTGTGCGGTAGCTGATGTTTATCCTATAAAACGGTTGTTGACTGTTTGAAAAGGTATTTGTACTTTTACGAAGACGTTTATTTTACGCGACTTTTAACATAAAAAATATATGTAAAAATCACGTGTAGAATTTTATTAGAAAAATAAAAAAATAAAAAATAATCGAAAAACATTGAAGACTTACGAATAAAAGACTGAAAATTGCATATTTTTTCAAACAAAAAAATAACTTTTATTCAATCATCGAGAACATCGGTTCTTCTAGCCAAGACTCGCTATAGAAGTAAGCTTGTGCCTTCTTTTGTCATTAATGCTTTTTCCATTGTTTATTTGAAAAAATGCAGAGGAATTTTCGCGACAAATACGGCCATTGATATATTGTATTTGCTGCGTACACTCCCATTGACGATGCATTGTGACGGATATTCGAGTTTGCACGGTGACATTGAAACTTTGGCGTTCAACCGGATATTCCTTTCAAATCTTATTTTGCTACATTAAAATATTAGATTTATAAAAACACCTGCTTTCAAACGAAATTTGTACCAGGTCTCCAATTATAAAAACTTGTATATTATTCACTTAATTTATGCATCCTGTAAAAGCTAATTGACCTTGGCATTTGTCAATAGTTTCTTTGCTTAAATTGCAGCGTAATCTTTGCAAATAATCACGGTTAACAGAAAAGATCAGAAGCCGATTTACTAAAAAAAAAATATATTTATTCCAACAATTTTTCATCATCCAATCCACAAGACTTAACAACAATTTGATCCTTATAAACATTACAAAAAAAACAGCACAAAATTAAACCTAACGTAAGCACAGAGTTACACACACAGGCAGAGCAAGTATTCGCCAACGACAAGTCGGCCGGAATAAAAGTCACTCAAAAGAGCGCGCGCAAGGAATTTGTACAGGAACGCGCAGCGCCTACACAGGAAAGGAAAGGATAGGATAGGGGAGGTGGGAGAGGGGCGAGCGTGCATTAGCTGAAGATGCAACGGAGCGAACGCACGAAGCCTTCGTGCAGGGTCGTTGAGAGGTGTCCCCCCGAAACATACGAAGGGGAGAGTAGGCGAACACGAAGGACTCTCGGGGGGCCAGAGAATCGAAGCGTGGGATTTAGCCGCTGATGTCGAGGCCGAAGCCGACCTTGTGCTGTCCGTTGCTCATGTTCAGCAGGTCCAGACTGAAGGCGAGCGTCAGCTTCAATCGCTCCTGCAGCTTCACCTGGAGACTCGTGCCGAGGTGGGAGTTCTTGTCCAGTTTCATCCGCAGCCTGCACTGATCGTCGACCTTGTAAGCGAAACCCGCGCCGAGGAACCAGAGCCTCGAGTCGTCCCTGTTCGCCATTTTCGCGTCCACCGCTACTGACAGTTCCTCGTTCACTGCGAACAAGCCGCGTGGACACGTTAAAACCGCATGTGAGGGGAAAAAAAAAGTTCAGTGAGGATTTTCTCTTCCCTCAAAACAAAAGTGTGCAATTGATGGTGTCAAACCTTTTTGGTAGACCGAGACGCCGTACTCTCTGGGAATCTGAATGCAACGAACGTGTAGACCGATGTCACCGTGGTCAACGGCGACCGCGACATCGTTCTTGGTCATGGTCGAATTGTTCGTGGCGAAGCCGGTCTGATAGCCGAGGAGGAAGTTGCCGAATCTGACCACCAGCGAGCCCAGCAAGTCCGGACTTCTGTCCGAGTCCTTCGCTGCAACACATTTCCAGCACACACACTCATACATGTATATATTGTATAAAGATTTTGCTCTACCCTCCTTTTTCTCTCTCTATCTCTCCCTCGTAGCTCAATCCTCGACGCGAGTCTTAGAAACTTCGGTACAGCAACGCACATAATAGATCAAAGTTTTACCGTAGCTCCGAACTATTTTTCTCTCTCTCCCGGGGAAAGGAAGCTGTTTCGCGCAGAGGAATCGAGAGCCGGGAGAGCGTTATTAAATAAGGATATCGACGCCGCCGCGACTTCATGTCGCCTACCGATTTGCTATTTACAACGCGTGGAACGCGAGACCTCCCCGGCTTAGTCGTACATAGCTCGTGACGCGGTCGGAGAAGCGTTCGTCGCAGTGCACGGAGGAAAAAAAAAACTCACTTAACGAGCACTTGGCGTGCACGATGTGATTGTGAAATTTCCCGGTGAAGCCACCGCTGTGAAAGGAATCGGCGAGGTTGTAAGAGTAGCCGAGTGACACGTCGATGTTCTCGGTGATAATGCCGTCCAGACTGTACTCGCCCACAATTGGACCGTCGGTCGACGCCTTCGCCGAGAATTTCCCGTAGTTCTGCGCGTTGTACTTGGCCATTAGTGAGCCGCCCGCCTGAAAGAGAGAAAAAAAAAAAACGAAAAAAGCAGAGATGAGTGAATATGTGTGCCGAGCGAGTGCACGGAGCGATAAGGACAGTGCTGGAAAAAAACATAATGATGATGCATACGATATATCGTGGTTGAATAGGCTTTCGGCTTACCAAACGCTGAAAAGTAAGATTAAGTAATTTTAAAATTTCCCATCAAGGATTTACGTCGAATAAACTTGCGGTATCAGAGTTTATTTTAATATTATCGGAAATTACAGCTGACTTTTAAAGTATGTATCATAAATATGAAATATGAAAACTGTCGTATATTTATATAATTGACTAATATTGCAGAACTATTGGAAAATAAATTACTTTGGTAATTAAAAAATAAAAAATAATTTATAGGCTCTTTGTAATAATACTGTTATCCATTAAAAATATAAGTGTTTTATATGGTCGTATTTAATTTTTATGAATACTAAAGCAACTTTAGTTTTAATCAACAATATTTATTATAAACCAGATTTATCATATCGCGTATAGTTAGTTTTGTAATTGTAGAACAAATTTTTAACGATATTGCACAACACAATTTTTGAAAAAGTTCGTTAAAAAGCCAGTTAGCTTGTATCCCATTTTTTAATTTAAAACAAAAGGAAATAGGCAAATTTGATTTCGCAGCTAAAACCTATTTTACGCTTATCACAAACAAGTGGAATTGTATAATAAACCGAATGAAAAAGCTTTTAAAAAAAAGTAGCCGAAACAGCGGGAATGAAACTCGTGATCCCACATCCTTCTGGATTTAGTTTCTACTTTTGCTCCTAAGCCAATTACACTTGTAAAAGGATGCAATTCGTGGCGCACTTTGCGAGGCGGGAAAAACCAGATAAATTCATGCGAAATTTACTTCAATGCGTCTGGTTAATAGTTTAATCATGCCAATGGTCACATCTTTAATTAGTGGAAATGGTAATTGAATTGGCGCGGGATGGAAAATTCTCTAAGAGTCGCGGTATATTCCAAAGTCCAAGCGAATTACGGTGACATTACGATAACGTTAACGCTCAAGCTCGCGCAAACCTCTTTGAGTGTAATTTCTGTCATTATTTTGAAATTCTGATTGCAGTTACATTTTGCGGCTGCGTATATTTCACAATAGCGCAAAGGGCGCTAGTCGTTGCACGTACTAAAAATAAATAAAGCACGTTATACACAAATACAAATGTTTAATCGCCCAAATAAAGCTTTAATCGTGTTTTAGGAATTTTTCAAGTGCCTTTTCAACGATTACTATTAACGTTTACTATTCAATGATTACTATTCTAACCTAAAGCGGTAATCGAATCAATAGTCAAATCAAATAACAAAAATCTGTGCTATCCCTAAATCTGCAAAAAAAAATTCAGCATCCAGGCCCACCCCCGCCCACTCGCCCTCCTCTGCCCCCCTTGCCCGTAATAAAAAATGCCATTTCCTGGACCCAGGGAAGGAAGCCAAAGAAAGAAAGCGGAAAGACACACACCTTGAAGCTCTTGAGATCGATGGAAGCGTCTCCCTCGATGCCAATCTCCTGAATCGGCGGCACGACCAATTTGGCTTTGCCGAGCTCGAAAGCGTAGCCCGATCTGAACACCCATCTCGCAGCCTTACCAAGATCCCCATACTCCGGTACGCTCATATCTCATCCGCCCGAGTTTCTTCGATCTCAACGGAGCTCCGTTCTTTTTTCCTCGCGGTGAATTTTCTTTTTTTCGCCGCCAAATGTGTAGACATGAAAAAAAAGGGTAAAAAAAACCAGGAATGGGGAGAGAGAGAGAATGTTTTGGGTTGTGCTTAAGTGTGTATGTGTGTGTGTGTGTGTGTGTAAAAAAAACTGCGGCGAAGACAGACGCGTGGACGTCTGCTCGCTGAAGTCGATCGCGAGACGTGACGGACAAAACACTGATAAGCCCGTGCGTGTAGGTATAGTTTAACGACTATATGTACGAGTATTTAATCAAGCTTCTTTTGACTCGCGAATGCTCCAGAAATGAACGTCTTGAAATTTAATTTTACTCTTATCTGTGTATATATATATATATATATATATGATAGACGTTTCTCAAGTTCCGTAACGAGTCGATAATTTATGCAACGTTACTCTCGGCCACCGCTAATTGCATTAAAAATAAATATTATCGCGGTAAACGAATTACAAGAGGGGCAGAGACGCCGCGGGAAGTACGCGAGTATACAAAGTTACGCTAAATTTCACCTCCCACTATCAACCGTTTCAATAACAACATTAGAATGTACATTCCTCCCCTTCCCTCCATCCCTACAGCTGCATAAACAAAACACGCGTCAGCCGTATAGAAAAGCCAGACACTCGAATAATTAAACGATCCCAGCCACATCTTCGCACGTTCGATTCGCAAGCGGCGCAGCAGCGTTTAGTCGGTCGCTAGGAAGCCCGCCAAGTGATCGCGACTTGGCGAGAGCCGAAAACCCAAAGGCAATCGCGCGCCCCGCGTATATAACGATTGTTATTCAAGCTTCTCTCACATCTGCATCGCGTGTCGATCATGCTTATATACATCTTATATATATATATATATATATATATTCGTGTGTGTGTAGATATACACTCACGGCCAAGCGCCCACTTATTTTATATTTATATAATAATCTCTGTCACCCTCGGGGTGGTCTCGGGCGAGGAAAGCGTATTGTGTCCTGGATTCGATTTCGCTCGCGTGCTAATCGTGTAAGGGACGTGTTCGGCTATACTCTGTGTATACTCTGTGTGCCGCAGTGAATTTCTGGGCTGACTCGATTATACAGGCAGTTGAGGTATGATGGCCTCCTTGGGATTCTTCGATGACCCTAATCCGACGCTCATTTGGATAGTGTGACAAAATACTGGCGTTGACAATCGTAATGCTCGAGAGACAAATTAAAACTTGACTTATACGCTTTATATCTTTATAAATACGTAAAAAACAAAAAAAGTACATTCTTTATTCGAAAGTGCGGGATAATTGATAAGCTTGGAATTAATTAGAAATTCGAGATAAATTAATCGATGCAGGATGTAGAATCGTTTCAAATTCCTAGCCAATTGAAATATTATATTGTAGTTGAAAAGCTCATTTCTTCGAAAAGAGAGGACCGCCATTCGACCGTATGCGTGTGATTCTAAGTCACGCGAAAGCCTTAATTAACTCTTTGATTACCAAACTATACCATCGCATACTGAATTTCCTTCGCCAATAATAATAACAATATCGTTGTTAGAGCTTGTACGTGCGGTCGGTGGTACTCGAAAGCAAGAATACGTTTATAATACTGCGAGCTTCGTTATAGAATGTAATATAACGTTATAATATAGGTCTCCTCGAGATGATCGAGAGAACGAAAAAACGTCGATGAATCTAAAAGTTTCGCGTCTTAATCCATGAAAGTTTTCTCAAGTTAAGCTAAGCTTTTCTATGTTAGAAGAAAAAGATTACGCGACAATTTGAAAGGGAGGCGGCATTTCAAAGAAGAAACTTGAAACTTGTCACTGCAATTTTACCCTCATCTTTTTATGCCCCTTTTTTATTTTTATTTTACTTCTTGAATGTCGTTTTGAAAATAACGTTTTCTCGCGTATAAAGTTGTTTACTTTGCGTAATTTTCTTTACACGTATGTATGTCCGCAATGAAAAGTTAGTTAGCTGATATTTTGATTTTTAAATTTTTCCCTTTTGCAATAATTTAAATAAAACACTGTTGTTGCATCTTTACGCTAGTTTTGCATCATTGCCACGTGATAAATCAAAATTCTGCCCATTAACGTTTATTTGTTCTCATTCAAATCTAAACTCGTTTAAGCAGACATTTTTCTTTGAAATCGCTACAAATAAAAAAAAAAAAAAAAAGATCTTTTAGTAATCAAGTTCTTGTCCTCGAATCCATACACATTGCTCGTAATGCAACATCGTCCGCTCTCGCGCACACACTAAGTGCACCAGCCCCGGGATTTCGCTAAGCAACTAATTTCCAAGTAAAGCGCACGCGGCTCTCGTAAAGTCGTAGCGGCGAAATCTCTTCAAGGCACGCGCATTTACCTACTTTTCTCTACGTATACACGTTTTTTTCCATCTCTTCCCTCGTCTTTTTCCTCCTCGACTCCCTTCTCCTCAGAAGCTTATACTTCCGTGCTTTTTTTGTCACATCGCGGCACGAGCGGCTAATGCGATTTAGGAAAGAGATTCTTTCCGTGTGCTATAACTGCGCGAGGAGCTGATATTCAGGGTATTTAAGGGGATATGATACTGTTGAGATCTGAGACAGGGAAAGAGTTTTTTTTGTACGTAGCTTATGGGAAACATATTTAACTCTGCTGAATTTTGGGAATGACTTGCATGATGTGATTCTTGTGGAAATTCGAACAAATAGTTTTATAGCTAAAATCAAATTGTTTGCTGTTTTTTTTTCTATTATAGTTATTGTATATACAAGCTTTTGAGTCACGAAAGTAGTTTTTTCTAAGTAAGCTTCACTGCCGCAATTCATCGATCTTACTCAAATGCCAGTAAAAAAAAAATTTCATCAAAAACTCACCTTAATCAATCGTTTCATGGATCAAAATTAAATTTTTCATCTCGACATTTTTTGTGAAATATTAGAAAATTTAATTGTTTAAAATCTAAATTTTTCTAACATATTTTTTCTCGTAAAAAATTTCATGTTTAAAACGTATTAAATTTTGATGTATTTATGGAAGTGGAGACCCATGAAATATTTTTGAAATGAAAAACATACTGTTTGAATAATTCAGCAAAAAAAGATCTAAAATAAAGTGAGGAAAAGAAATCGAAACCAGAAATATTTGCGAGATACTCGTACAAGTTTTACTGTTATTGGTAGTACTATTAACTTTCCTTCCTCAAATAAAGAAAAAAAGAACTTTCCAATTCTTCTATCAAATACATTCAATATTCGTATTCTCTCCTATACGCGAAACTTTGCTTTTCAAAATATATCATCATACGCGCAAATTTTTTCACTGGCACATAAAAAATGTTGTATAGGGCACGTGTACGCGAGCATCTGGCTGTCGTACGCGAAAATATAATTTCATAAAGTTCACGATGTTTGTTTTCCCCGGCTCTTTATGCGCACACGTGCACACATACACACACGCGCGCGTTTGGTCGCAGCTCGCTAGCCAAAAAGAAACAGTGCGAGATGCACAAAACTCACTTATGAGGTAGAGGAAGAAGGTGTGCGCATGAATTTTTCCAGCGAACAGCTTGTGTGTATGTGTGCGTGTGTGTCTGTGTTCGCGGGCGCGAAAGGAAAACACAGCAGGACGTTCTGGACGGTTTGAGTTGCGGCATTTTCTGTTTCTATACGACTGTACTCGCCCATCCAGGGGAACATCCGACGTCGAGTTTTAAATTAAATTTTTGGCAAGGGGGAGAGGCTTTGTTTGTGTGTTTTTGCTGGGAGCTCGCTGCATCTTTGCCTAGAACTATAGTTTCAGGATAAATATTAAATTGGATATAGAAACATATTTTTCTAAGATGTTTTCATAGAAACAAATGTGCAGTGTATCATTGTGTTGTATTAAGCTGCGGTTAGTTCTAATTAAATTGAAAATAAAGTAAATCCACTATTTATTTTGAAGAAAGAATGTAATCGAATATATAGATGGTAGACTGATATTGAATCCCATTCAAAAAGGTTTGTAAAGAATTTTGAAAATTTCATTAAATTTATCAAAGATAAAATGGGATATCCAGCGAATTGAAATTGGTTCGTCGGTCAAAACTGCGCCCTATACACAGTCCAACAATTTATTCTCTCGCATTTGTACCTCGAACAATCAGCATCGCAGTATTTCATAATAAAAGTCAAATTTCATCCGCACGGCACAAGTTCAAAATCATTTCCTGACCGAAAAATACGCTCCACTTTTCCTCTCCATCCGATCAACCCACTGCCTTACTTTTAATCAACACCCATATACACAAACGTTCGATACCCCTTTATTCTCTCGTCTCGTCGTTTTCTCCCCACCCTCTTTTTTTTGTCCAGCATCTCGCTTTTCTCTTTAAAATTCTGGGCCGAAACACGATTTCTTTTAGCGCGGATTATCCATTCTCTCGCAGACCTGAAATCACTGCCACAGATTCGTACATGTATATATACTGGAATCGCTTGATTCTTCTTGTATATTCGCAGTAGCGATGCAAGGATCCTGATTGGGTACTCGATTAGATGCGGGGCTGCGGTTATTGGCTATTGTTGCGCTGAATCGCTGCACTCGATTCTCCGAGCTGTAGCGGCAGGAGGGAGCAGCTTTCAATTATTCATCGCGCCTTTAATGAGCGGATGCCTCGCCATCCCGAAATTATCGTCGGTCGCTGCTGCTCCGCGAGTCTATACTATATAATGCCATTTGTATGCATCTACGCAAGACGCGGAGAATAGCTGTGTACACTCGGGAGATACAAATTGCATTACTTCTTGTTCGCTCTGTGCGATACGTTTGTTGCTCTTGATAATTATGAGTATAGAATGACTGTCGCGATAGAGATTTGCGATTTGTCTGGGTTTATTGCGTAATATATTTTCAGACGGTTATGCCCATAAATTGGTTTTCATATGTTTATACGAGGTCTATCTTAATATTCTTTTGCTTGTAGTAATAGTGAAATCAATAAAACTGTATAATATTTTGGAAAATTCTTGTTAAGTTTCTTACAATGTTTCTGTTCTCATAAATAGAGCTTAATGCTGTAAATGAAGATTTACGCAGTATGGAGAAAAAATATATTAAAGTAAATAAAATGCTTCGCCTTTTCTAAGTTATTTGTACACAAAGTTTTTCAAATTAAACTGTATAACTGTACGAATTAAAATCCTAAATATTTAATAAGTAGTTCTTCTATTCTTATCCCCAAGAATCAAGGAATTAATCAATATACTTCGAAGAAGACAATATATTTCCTTGAAGTTTTTGTCGTCGACAGACAGAGAAATAAGAAAGTTAATAAGAGCATTTCCATCTCTGTCGTTTTTCTGCTCCCCCCGGTCTTGAAAATTAAATCTTGACTCGCTTCTGTGGCCTGCACTGTTTCGCAGTGAGAAATTATGGCTGAGAAATTCATAAAAAGACTTTTGAAAGAGCTCGGGCGGAGGACACTAAACAGCAAAATGCGCCCCTTTTTCCGGGATATGGTTTCCACGAAAGCATAAAGCCACTATAATGGTGTATCCATAAAGGCTTTTATTTCTTTTTTTTGTTCCAAAGGAAGAGGTGCCTACCTTTGTTCCGAAACCGGTGAAAGAAATTAGAAAGAATTGGATCGTTTTAAATGCCTATTCTATTTCCTTTTAATTATACCAGGCAATAATATAATGTAAATGAATTTTTAAACTCGTGAATTTGTCGGTCTATGGTGTACCGAGTTCTTTCCTCCTCTCGAAATAATGTCTGTTTTTAACGTAGCTGAACTAATTATTATGAAGCGTTAGTATCATAATTAAATTGGGCTTTGTTTTCACTTAACAGGGTTTGTTTTCATATTAAGCAACTATAGAGGAACGTAATATATTTTGCATTATAAATTTATTTTTGCTGTAGTTTAAAATTGCAATTTACTTTGTGACGTTCTTATACGAAAGATTAATATGTACCACTTTGACATAGGTAGCTCATCATTAATATAAAGCTGCTATACCTTTCACACTGAATTTTAAAAAGAACTGCATTCTTTTGTTGATTCATTGCTTATTTTATAATCTCAACCAGACATTTTTTGGTCCATCTCACAAAAAAACATAAAAATAGGATCTAATAAATCTAAAATCCTTTGATTCTGCCTTGAAATATCTGCACGCAGGTGCGCATACTTTTTAACCTTCGTACGTCTACAAAAGCACATGCATATCCCTTTCCTACATATACGGGCCCGAGTATTTGCAACTCAAACGAATATTTCTTCGCTCGACAATGAAAGAACACACTTGAATTCAAATGTGCTGGCGCGCGCAAATAGTTCGAAATATTTTCAGTTCAGGCGTTGGGGCGTCGGGGGCAAATTAAATAACTTCAAAAGGATTCGTAAATCAATACTCGTATGTCACACTACAACGCTGTCTCTCTCTCTCTCTCTCTCTTTCTTTAGCAGCTAGGCAAAATCATAGCGTCGCGAGGAAAGGAAAAGGATTTTTCCTTTGGCTACACATGTCACGTGCACCGATTGACGCCGGAACGAACGAATAAGAAGAAGATGAAGAAGAAGAAGCAGAAGAAGTAGAAGCAAAAGAAGTGGAATAAGAAGAAGGAGAAGGGCCGCGCAGGTTTCGGCTGTAAAAAAAAGAAAACAAACTGAGCTGAAACGTTAGGATCACTCGCAAATCCGTGAGTGAAAGAGAGGGAAGGTGATGGATCGTGATTGGAATTGAGGACGAACCGAAATCGCTCCGAATTTCTTTGAGACCAATCTATCACTTTGTTAGCTCGGGAAAAGGGACACGTTCGTTCACTGGGAATTTTGCGGAAAACGTTTAAGGGGACATCTCACGGATATATATATATCGGCTCTGTGTCTTTGGTCCAATCGAGTTTCTTCTATCTTATATATATCTCGAATGAATTTGTTTTAATGATGAATCGAATACGTGCTCGTGAGTCATTAATATGCGAACGGTATATCTGGTAGAAAGAATATCGTTTGGATAGCTTTTATTTTTATCGGTTTATCGCAAAAAAAAAAAGAAAAAACTTTTATAAAAACTTTCTGAAAGATGACGATGTTATACATTACGATATTGATAAAATTCATCCATATCTATGATCAAAAAAAAAAAATCTTTTTATATTACCCCCGCGATATGATGGAAAAAAAGTTTTGCATCGCTTTCGGTCAGAAAACGACTGTACTTCAATATAAAGTGCATTGCCTTTGGCGCAATCTTCCAAGTCCTTTTAAATATAATAAAAGTGAAGCGATCGGGATTTTATTTTCTCGCCGACAGCCATCGAAGAGCACAAAATTTGCCGAGGAAAAAGCCACTCTATCGGCATCAGATTCGAGTTATAGTTATGTGTTTGGTACGTTCAACACTGACTCGATCGTCACAAAATTTCATGCTTTACCTTTTCGCTCGATCGTATATCGAAGCATCGATTGTGGACATTGTGTTTACTACAAGTTTGCATCAATCAAAATTTCGCACTATTCAAAAGAAGTATATACACGTAATTTTGATATTTGTGTTTCATTAAATCCATAATAGCGTATCGCACAGTCCACCATAACAAACCTCTTCACAAAGTATATCGAAGCCGCTGAATCTTTCATCGTGCGCTCGACAATTTGACGATAGAATATTCCAGACACGTACGATGGCTTATTGTTCATTTTGTACCATGCATAGGAAAGTTTGCTACGAGCATCGATTCGCGCATGTATATAATGCAGCTGTTGCAGTTTCAAAGAAAACCGTACACGTGCATACTTTGCGCGCTCTTGCCATCCTCCACGGCGATATACATATAAAAGGACGTATCTTTTGCCTTTCGGCGAATTCGGTAATCGATTGCCAGCGCGGCGAAAAATACGCCGCAACTGATATCGAGTGTATCGACATTCTTTGTGTGTGTGTGTGTGTATGTGTCCGCGTGTGTGTGAGACGCGTGTAAAGCCAGCCAAGTTGGATTAGTTGCAACTTTGAAGTCGCTGTGGCTCAAAAGCGAACGTGTGCGTGAATATGCAAACGAGGCCAATTCAGAAATTGGAATGAGATAAAGATGCTCTGCTTGCTTGAACCGTCGGATATAGTTTATAGGGTTACCGTGGATGATTTAGTCGAATTTAAAATATTTTTCTACGCGAGTCAGTTTTAACGAATCACAAAGCTTGGAAGGATTTTCTCTTGTATGAAAAGCGAAACATTATCCTGGGTATTAAGCGAAAAGCCGTAGTCTGCGCTGTGGAGGATTACCATGATTTTTCGCTTAATCATGTTTTATGAACGAAAGAGCAAACCGTGTATATATTGCGATGGTAAATTGAAAGCCGTAGTCGTAAAAAGTTGTATGAAAATTTTATGTATAACAAATCCTGGTGCGCTAATGTCTATCGAACCGTTGATGTTAACAGTTGTACAGATAGTCGTGCAATTGCTGTAAAATTTCGTTGTACAGTATTTACGTCGAGCTGCTGAAAACGTTACTTAGATCCATCCAACATCGATTCTGTAAACCCCCTAGTGCAACGTTGTTACAAGATTCCAAGCTTACGTCGGCAAAGGATCCAAAACGTACCCACACCTTTGCAACACCGTATATACACATACACAGAGACATACACGAACCTTTCACATCTCCCCTTTTCATCGGGACTCCTGCACGTTTTTCCCTCCTCGATCGTTGCAAAAAGCGTTTCTCCCAGTTGCTTTTGCTCTCAAAGCTTGAGAATCGCTCTTTTATCCACACTCGACTCGCACGTGTGTGTCTGTCTGCATGTGTCAATTTTCTGCGCCGGCTTTTCTCGCGCTAGAGGGCTTACTCGAAATTACTCGTCGACTTAAGAACACACTTTTATCCACCTCCTGTCGCGTGCAGTGCATTGTGCAGTAGTGCACAGCTCTTGCGGCTCGAGGTGAAATAGCTTCTTCTCTATACCCTTTTCGCTCTCTCTTTTTTCTTTTGCAGCTCCGATGTGACGATTACAGGAGATTAAGACGATAATGAGGGGGCCTCGGTGTCGCTGCGATGATTGAGCCCCGGCTATATTTAACTGCCAAGCCGAGGGGAAAGTTTTTAGGATTCCCCTCCCTCTTTTTTGTTTGAGCCGCGGCGACGGAGGGAAAAGTTTGCGACGCGTAAGAAAATTTTATCGATGCAAAGTTGGCTCGGTTAATTCGAGTAATTAGTGTCGGTCGCAAAATTTTTTAAATTAAATTTAGGATTTATATACGGTTCTTGCGGATGTAGGATATTCTATATAGCTATACTCGTTTAATATCCATTTTTATCACTTTTTTTTCAAATATAAGTAAGTAATGTATATATAGCGCGTATGAATTTTATCAGATTTTTTGTTAGCTCGATGAGGGAAATCTGAAAAATGTGGCGTATAGCGCTAAGATGGGATAAAAATGAATATATACTTCCTTAGCATAAATCTATATTCAATTTTTTTAGAAATTTATCGATTACTTTTTTTTGCTGCGATATTTATAGCTTTTATCCATTATTGTAAGAGCACAAAATATTCGAGATAAAGTAAGTAACTGATGATCGTCGTCTTCCTCGTGCCTGTATTTGACGAAAAATATTGGATTAATCGATATACCGTTTTACGTTGCATAAAAATACTTTAAAAATACTTATAATTCATTATAAATTTATAAGTTTTGAAATCGTCTTTACACTTTTTACTTTGAAAGTTTTATTTGTTAAAAATAACGGCAATAAAGTTAAGGATGTAAGATAATTCTATTTCATCGGATTATCAATAACTCCCATTCACTAAAGATCATACCACAGCAAATATCCAAAATCTAATCACTATTCAGTGGTACTTCGTTCATCCCTGAACCCCAAATTATTATCTACGGAATTCCATTACGACCCACGGCCACATTGCAATACGGGAATCAACTTAGACTAGATCTGGTCTGCGTCTTTCATCAGCAATGTACATCACTGAACTCCAACTCACTTCTTGTATTATATATATATATATACACAGAGGTATATAGTTCCGAGGGTCGCCGAATTATTCTACGCCTTGTTATTTATGATACCCCACGAAATTCCGAGCGCAAATTGTATACGTCGTCATCGATGATGATATGTGTACCGAGTTAAACGAAATGAAAAAAGTCACTAAACACTCGGAAAACAAATAGATTTCTATCTCCTATGCCAAAGTAGTCTTATTCCAGATTCTAGATTTTGCATTTATTTTTAAATATTTCGTATATTATCTATTATACGTTTCCACTTCGCACTGCAAATTAGTCTTTCGCAAGTTACTTCCGACTATCACACACATCATATACAGTCATCACGAAAGAAGCTCTCGTATGTCTGCGCGAGCTTGATACATTTTACTTTCCTTGCTGATGAAGTCCATGGGGTGCGCGAACTTTTATTTGGATTATATACGGGGCGAGAGCTTCCATAAAAGTATAATGAGAGCGCGTCGGTGCGTAAATATTTTATGAACTCGGGTTATTGCGCCACGCGTCGACTCTCCTCCTAACATCTATTTACCATTTAAATGAAAAGTTGATACCGTAAGTGGGGCTAGCTATTTTTGGCTTTTGGAAAACTCTGTGCAGTTGTCCGATGATGTTGGTGCGCAGCCAATCCAATCCGAACGTCCAACATCTATGGTAATAAACGAAATACATGCATTATTTAAGTCTTTCGAGACGGACATTTTGAAAATGAAAATTTCGTTCAAAACGATCATCACCGACTCTCTCTCTCTCTCTCTCTCTCTCTCTCTCTCTCTATGTTTATGTCTATGTCACTATGTACATTTACCTTGTTTGTTTGTATTTTAAGGAAAGAAGACGCTCTGTGACATTACCTGTTAAATATTTTTAAAACTGACCTTTTATTGACTGATTTTGTATAAGACTGACTTTTGGTATTAAAATTTTTTTGACTTGTGCTGTGATATCATGGATAGTAACTAAGTGCAATATTTATATAGATTAGCGAAAAAATGAAGACTGTCTTTTATATACTATGTACAACGATATGTACATTGTAACAATCTATTTTGTATTTATATATGCAAATAAACAAATATCTATCTATCTATCTATCTCTCTATCTCTCTCTCGGAATTCAAGTATTTGTCGCTCCAATATATTTCGTATACGCGTCAAACGAACTGTCAATCAGTACCACGCCGACGCAGTGCTCAGGGAAATTCGCGCGGAATCTCGCTGCATATCGAAAGCCAAATTTATTACACGATCCAAGCCGTTACGTCGAATTTATCGTTTACGCGCATCTCCTCCGATGCACTCGAAAATCAGTTTCGAATAAATTCCGCGTCCCTCCCTCTCCACACACACACACACACACACACACACACACAACTGAAAACGACTTGAAACGCTGCATCTACAGCTACTGTGCCATAAATAACGCCGCACTCGGAGGCCTTATACTCTAAACCGATCCGCGAGCACTGTACACAAAGTATAATATATATATACCTCGCGGTGGTGCGAAGAATCGCTTAGTGGCCTCCGTATATCCACGTACATATCGAGGAACAACACGGGGATCCAGCCGCGATTTTCACACCGAAAGCCTGTAAATTTGAAAATCTGTTTATCGCGTTTTTTTGTTCGCGCTCGGGCAGTAGGCGTCATCGGCATATACGCGCGCGCGCTCTCGATCGACTCGATAAATCATATCATAGCCGCATAGGAACACGCCACACTCGCTAATACTGCATGTGAGGTATCGGCTCTTCGATAGCTCTTTCGTAGAACCGGTGTGTGTGTGTGTGTGTGTGTGGCTACTATCGCCAAGTGGTCGTTCAATGTAATATCGCCACAGCCATATAACGCGAGCGCCGCGAAAGTGAGTCATTCGGCTCGCTTATCAGTGCTTGCTCGTCTTCTCCTCTTTCTCTCACTCCCTCTCTTCGGTTCGTGGCACAGCCGAGGTGTGCCTTGAAATACGTATGATTCATTCGGAGTGTCCGTACACAAATGTATTCCGCAGATGTGTATACAGATATATAAGAGTGCCTTGGTGCAGGGGAAAAAAGGCGATCGATATAGGCAGGAATAATATATCGTAATAATAAAAACGAGCTCAGGATGTCTACGCGAATCGTTTTGATCAAATTTTTTTGCTCGAGGGTTCAAACTTTATTATGTATGGACGAGGCGCTTTACAGTCTCTCGTCGTATTATAAAAATATCTTTTTACAGCAAAATGAAATTGAGCCATGTATATGGTAAAATGCAATATTCTTATCTCTTCACGGTAGACATTGTTAAATAAAATAATTATAGCTGCATATGGCTCAAGACATTTCCTCCAACGATTCATTTCCCTCGCTATCTCCGTCTCTCCGCGGCGTATACAGGCAGCAGCGCAGCGTTTCCCAAGTCGCTTTAGCTCGTCCCCACCGTACAGTCTAGCCTCGGATAATAGATGCAAACGCGCGCTGCGAGGCTTATATCGATTCGAGCGCGGCTGACGCTGCCAAGCACGTCTCCGTATACACCTATACAAACATGTATACGTGTATACACGCACTTAGGTATCAGACACAGATATCGGAATAGGCCAACGAGTGCACCCAAACACGCACGTATACACAGCAGCAGCAGCAGCAGCAGCAGCAGCAAAGGGCCAACGAATGCACTCCATTACACACACATACGTGGATATGCTTATTTGGCTCCCGAGACCCTACCTGCACTTTCACCTATACAGAGAGATGCAGGATGCACGTATAGGCGTAGATTTGCACGCTTTAAAGCTCGTGACTGCACAGCGCTGAAATTCACACCAGCCTGCCTCGCACGCAAACAGCAGCCGTGCGCTGCCGCACACATGACTGCCCGTCTGATACATCAACTCTCTCCCTCTCTCTCTCTCTTTCTCTCTCTCTCTCTCGCACGCGTGCATTAATACCGCGTGATAGACGTGTGTGAGTCGTAGGGTCGTCAGACTTGTGTGTACATATACATATGTAAGCGGAGGCGTATACATATATGTATATATATTACAGTGCGAAATGAAGATTATCGCTTGGACGCCGCCGCGCGAACAATGGCCGAAGCTCCGTCGTTATATACGGCCTCCTACCCTCTCTCTCTCTCTCTCTGTCTCGAGCTAATCGCATGACTAGAGCGGCTCGTACAACAAGCGGCGCGTATGTATTTTCTCTCGGCGTTGAAGTGCATAACATTTATAGGACGGCTCGCACACCAAGTGGCCGAGCTGCTGCTGCTGCTGCTGCTGCTGCTGCTGCTGCTTCCTGTTCCGAGATCGCTTATCTTTCAAGCACTAGAGAGAGCCAATTCTACACCCCGACTTGCTCTTTTCACACACACATGCATACATACATATGTATATATGTATTTGTTCCCCTTTCTTCGGCTACTTTGCCACGTTGACTGATTGCCTGTGATGTAGGATTTGAGGTTCCTTTTGCCCTTTGTGGTAGCCGTTGTATGCGTGTGTGTGCCGACGACGCGGATTTGCGGTTCGCGTGACGGATTGCGCGTGTGACGGGAGCACTGCCGCGAATTCAACACCTGTTCAAATTAGCGAGATTAGATGCGTTGATAGTTTTGCGAATATTTAGTGTGTATTCTTGATTGGATGGTGTATACGGTTACGGTTTGGTTTCGGGAAATTGGTGTGGGTTTAGTGATTAAAGTGGTTAGCAAGGAGAAAAGTCTGAGATTGGTCAGACGAAAAGATTCATGCTTAGGTTTTTTTCAGTAAAGAATTACATTGCCAATTAGTGTATTAAAAGACTTTTTGGTTCACGGTATTTCTAGTATTAAATTAACGTAAATGTCGAATCATATATATTGCTATACAGTTTTATACAACTGAAGTTTTAGCTTAATATGGGATGTTTTGCAGAAGAAATTACGCCGAGTATTTGCATGTAGAATTTGCTTGTCATACAAACTTTGTACAGCCCAACGTTTCTATGCATTTTTAACGAAACTCTTATAAACTCTCATTTTATATTTTATAAATAATTGACGATCAACAGTGCAATCGCTACACTATTACTGGCAAATGCATACCATTAATCGTATAATTGTGTTATGCTAAATGGAAACACAGAGCTTACATTGGAATATAACGATATTGAACATTAAATTAATATAAACATCGAATAATTGAAATCCCGTTTATATTTTCGAATTCGTACAGGAAATATGATCACCGCAGAAATATAAGAAGCTCACGTTGGAGCAGAATTACAGTAGTTTACGTTATTTACTCCGTAAATTCGATATATAAAATTGCTGCTCGCTTGTGATTTTTATCGATAGAGCAAAGAGAAGCGAAGTTTATTCAATTTTATTGTTTGCCGCAAAATTCAAGTATCTCGTAAAAGACGGTATTAAATTTTTTGTCGCTACGGCCAAATGCGTTTAAGCGAGTCGAGCGCAATCAAGAATTGTTTGGCCAAAATTATACCGGTGAAGAGTATGTGGCCTCGGGAAATTTCCGCTTGATGTGATTCATTTTTATTTCCGCGAATTTTTTCGTTCCGTTGTACTATTTTCATTATGAATAAACGCGACGATATGGAAAAATCCACGAAATTTTTTTGCTCCACGTGGAAAAACTAACGCAACGATTCGTTCGATGTACAAATATTATAATAGTGCTGGGATTTATTTTACGCTAAATACAAATTAATCCAATTTAAATAATTACGAGATGTAAAAAAAATTTCTATTTATTGCAGGTAACGGGATAACACTTGAGATAAAAGGATGATAATAACCTTAATGTAGTAACTTAATTTTTAATTACTCTGCTACTCTTTATCCTCGAGTACTAGGCCACGCTAACGAAGTAAGCTTACACCGCGTAAAAAGCCAATACCACACGTTCTATCCCCGAGTATTTCACAAAGTCACATCGTATATGCTCCCAAAATTTCAATCTAAAACCAATCCCGATCAATTCCCCCGTTCCTCCGAAAAAAAAAAGAAAAAAAAAGTAACTCTTCCCGCATCGCAAGGTCGCAATAACGCATCGTGTTTCATGCATAAGCCTCTAGCTCGCCCGTTCGCCACGTGTACATATATATGTGTATATGTCGTTTGCAGCCAATGTTGGGAGAGACGCGCCGATGCGGCGGTGGTAACGGGGCGGGGAACGGCGTCGGCGGTGTGGGCGGCGAGGACGAGGCCGAGGATGGGGTCGAGTATTACAGGCTGCGCTCCTTCTCGATAACTGCCAACGGGGTCTTCAACCTCGGCGACTCGCTCAAGAGTCGGCGCAGCCGCAGCATCAACAGCGTCACCTCCTCCGGCACCAGCTGCAGCAGCACCAGAGACGCCAGACTACTCAGGTATATTATACGACCTATGCTCGCAGTTTGTTGATGTATTGCGGTTCACTGTATCATTCAATCGAAAATATATGAAGAATATATAAATTCATGGCAATGAAATATAGTATATAAATTAAATATATCGCACTATAGCTATATATTAGCTTACAAAGTCTGCATTTTGCACTAGTAACTGCTTGTGTTAAGAATTTAATTTGTGCGTGCAGAAATCACTGTAATTCACTAATTTATGCGTAAAAAATCTGCTCTCTAGTAATATGATGAACATTCTCGATTTGGACTGCAGTCTATATTCCTATATGGATTTACAGCACGGTATAACTTTCCAGGCATTGCTTCTCTCCACTTCTAAAATTACCGAACAGGCAGAAACGTACATTTTTAATAATTAAAAAAAAAAACAATCGCTGTAACCGAAAAGTGGCCTGTCGGATAATTAAAAAGTTATCCCGAGACCGAAGCATATCGAGTAACGAAATGACCGCTTCGAGCGACGTAATAAACTTTTTAATTTTTACTCAGACTTATACACATCTATAACGTACACAGACACGTATATACGCGCACGTGCTCGGAATAAAGCTACAATTCAATAGACGCGAACGTTGATTTTTCACCCTGGCCTCATGCACACACACTCACACGCGCGCCAGGAGCTACATTGTGCAGGGCTCTTCATAATTGAGCAGCCCCGAGACGCGCGTATGCTCGCGGCTTTTGTCGACGTTTTTTCTCTCTTCCTCCCTGTTTTTTTTTTTCCTTCTTTCGTTATTTACGAGCTTCTTGCGCGAGCACCGTTACGAATTCCATTGATGCGCTTTTCGGTGGAGACGCGCGCGCTCTTTTAAGCTTTGACCGCGCGACTGGCGGCCGACGAGAGTTTGCTCAAGCTCGGGTATAGCTTTTTCTTAAATGCTGTCCCTCGCTCGGCTTTCTTATTTACGATGCGCTGCCTTTGTTGACTGTGCACTATATGTGTAGGCATACCGCAAAACGATCTTTCCTTTGTTTCCTTTTTGCAAGAGGAATCGCAGCCAATTACTGATAACAAACAAGGTGACGTCGTCGAAATAAAATCACGAATAGCATTACACGGCAAACGCATTAATGTATTCATTATTATTATATACAAAAAATGATCTCCTTTATCTTGGCATGTATAGTATTGTACATAGACACGAGAACGCCATTCTGATTTATATATAATACACTACTCGTAGCGCAAAATATAAAAAAAATCGGTGTCAAGGCTCTCTCGCGAGTTTATATATCCGAAAGAGACAAAATAAAGCAGCGCCTCGACGTTTGAGTGAAAAATCGCTTTAAGTATATATTGCCATGTGTACACACGCACATTATTCCACCACATATGCGATCATATATACTATATACAGAAGTAAACTTTAGTTCGAAGCCATAAACAATTTATCGAGGCGATCGCGAAATGCGCGCGGAAAGAGAGAGAGAGAGATTCGCATCCGTCAAATTGAACGCACACACGTTATATATATTCGGAACTACCGCACTGGCTTCGGCCATACACCATTTCCCTCTGTAAATTTAATAACTGACCGGTAAGCTGACCTATTTAAGTACTTGCAACTGGCTCGTGTCCTTCCGAGTTCTCTCCGCTCGCGCGCTCCAGAGAAACCAAATTTCTACCGCGGGAAATCCGATAAAGCCTACACGCGCTACCTTTGATTGAACGCTCAACCGAGTCCTTAACTTATGGATTTCTGGTATGTATGATTCCTGTAATCGGAAAGAGCTTTGATGAAATACTTCACCGAGTCGTCGAGGAACACAGAACTTTCGTTCAAATATATATTATTGATTCAGTTACACTAATTGGAACGCGTATACCGCTGTTACTGATGAAGTGCTTGCCCTAGATTTGGATTAGCATATTTGTGTAAGCCGATGATAAGAAATGAATGATACCGTGAACCTACTTAATTTAGAAATAAATCTGCTCGAGCTGAACCCATTAAGGCTCACGCATTCGGATGAAAAATAATTATCGTACGAATTCATCGAAGTAGAACATGTCCGGATCTGGTCAGACGTGGCATATTAATATACGCACGTCACGTAGTAGCGTTTGTTATCAAAGTTCCTATCCGCCAAGGTTGTTTTAATAAGCGCAATATAGCGACTCTTGAATAATATGTCAATTTGGGAGAATTCATATCGAAATGTGCTCTAGTCAATTAATAAACTTTATCGGGGTTTATAATTGAATGCGGTGCATTATTGGAATCATTGGAGCGTCAGTGATGGGTTCTTCTAACAATTCGGTTTTATTAAATGGTTAATGGTACGCTTTCGAAAATATGTCTCAATTAAGTCGGTTCGATTACAATTTTGGAGATATCTCGTGTCCTGTGCGATCGTAGAATTGTATCTGTCTCTCCCGGCGGTAATTGAATTTTTTTTTTTTACCGATCGTCGCTGTATGTGAATATGCTAATCTTGCCACGACATATGTTCAAATACGAGCTAGCCAATATACATTTGGCAAACACAACCTTTATTAGAACTCGTAGATATGATAACGCGCTACGACATAGCAATACCACTTCAGTTTGAATAATTTGTAAACACTTGTGATCGGTTATGCAAATAGCGCTACTTCGATTAATATTCAAATTCTCAAAGTACATCGTTCGTCAACAGTTTTTGTTTCGTTTCATTTTCCAACATTATTCATATAGTATCTTTTATAATTCACCGTAATTTTTAATTAAAAAACATATCGTTTCTTTAAAGAAAAAATTATAAAAAAAAAAGGATAAACGCGTTGTCGCGTCCATCTTACTTTGTCGAAGGTTGTGCCGATGCTGTCCCAGCGTTAGCGATCCCATCAAAAAGTATAGTCAACCATAGTAATGGTCCATAAAGCTAATCCTTCGTGTTTCACGATCGGTCACAATCATTCCCTCCCCCCTTTCGCCATACACTCCGATCAATGCCTCGGCTTTTATTTTAAACACTTTCATTGCCGCCGTGCTAATAAAAATCGCATAAAACAGTTTATACTGGCACCTTATAACGTATATACACACATGGCACTTGGCAAGTGCCGAGCATTGCAAAGAAAAGAAAAGGAGAAAAGAGGGAGGAGGAAAAAAAATTTTTGATTGCCCTCTCTCGGTATATTATAGCTCGGCGTCGCAGATATCCGGAATCGAGACCGGAGGCGAGGACGAGCAGAGCGGAAGCGGCGGTGCCGAGACCCGAGTGGCGACTTACAAGGTTGGCATGCTAGGCGCCTCGGGTGTTGGCAAGACTGCCCTCACCGCCCAATTCACTACCAGCGAGTACATCTGCGCTTACGACGCGTCGCTCGGTGAGTTTGACTCTCTTTTTCCTCCGTTTTACTTATACTCTTCCTTTTTGGGTTGAGATTCGACTGTTATCTGGTCTGTGTCGCTGACCGTAAAAGAGGATGGAACGCGACGAAACGTTTGTAGTGCGTGTGTTGTGAAGTGTATATTTAAGAGAACCTTCGAGTGCTCAACGTTTAGAATAATAAAATATTATATCGTTGAATTATTATTGCTGGTAGAGGAAACGAGTTTAAATACTGATAGGTACGTTTCACTTAGATGGACGCTGTGCTTGTGTGTGCGATAGCGATCTTTATTCTGGTTGGAAAGCGAGCTTTATTATTTTATGGCATAAGTCACTTCCATGGTTTATTGCTGGAATGTAAGAGTGACTTTTTTTCAAGGAATGGAATGAAAAAGATTTAAAATCTTTTCCGGACTTGAGAGTTACTGCTGCGTTAAAATTATTTTTCATTTTGTTATCAAATAAAAATTGTGGGGATTTAATAAAAAAGTTATTATTACAATTTTTTTTTTTGTATGGATTTTATTTTACTGGATTTACTGGGTTGAGCCCTTTAATAAATAACATTTATATATACATATTCATTGAATAAATAATGTTAATCCTAAATAATTTTCATTTGAAACTTATTATTCTTTGCATCGACTTCTTATCGACGAAAGTAAATTCTGACGTCGATCAACTTACCCTATCAGCTGAACTTTTGCAATAAACAGAATTTTCACAGAGTTAAATTTGCATTGCAGAAGAAACTTTCTCCCTCGTTGTATGCCAATCTAATAATTTTCAAAAGAAATTTATTCATAAATTTATTCTAAAGCATAACGCACAACGAATCTTCACACATCCTTGATCAATATATTTATGCACAGAAGGAAAGTACTCGCTGAAAAGTATATGAGGTAAAAGAAAAAGCAGTAAAAATATAACGAGAGCCGTTATACATATATATATATATATATATATATATTTTTCGTATGACAACTTCATTATAAAAACGCCATGTTATACGTCGCATTATATCTCGCAGATGCAGCAGTTTATGTGATGCACGTAGACTTATAAAGGAAAACAATGTACATTAGCGAATATGGTTCGATGGAAATAGATGCGCGCTATCAACATTTTTTAAAGATAGCGGGAAAATCGAGCTCGAAAATAAACACGAGATATTGTTGGTTCGTATATCAGCTGTTACTGTTTTCTTGAACATATCTTTCTACTTTCTAGAAAATATAGTACCTTCCTTTTCCATATACTTTAAACATTATAATATGTACAATTTTGCTAAGAATTAATTCAACTTCAATGATCGGGTAATAACAATATTTAATTTAGTCGTGGCATAATTGCCAATTGGTGCTGCACCAATTAGGTGATATTTCAAAGCTTTATCGCGACTCTTCAGCGAGAAGAAAGTCTTCGTTTATGCCGTTACAAACATTTTCACTCTGTACCAGGTACCTAAACGCCATTCTCTTTGAAGTTCATTTGTTCATAATGCTTCGTTAGATTGATTGCGCTACTTCAACTTGTAATACAACAGTAATGAAGATTCATTTTCTTACACAAGCGACTGGAGAATCTGGCGAAAGTAAATACTTCATTTACTTCAAATAAACTCTATTAACAGTATACGAGCGTAAATTGTATTCCATTTTTGTATTATACTCATTGAAGATTAACTTTATGGAACGTGCTCTTAGAAAATCGACCAAAAGCTAGGCATTTGATCCCAAAATCCAGCGAAGACAAAATCCACAGGCGTCCCAATAAACCCTACATTCTACAAAAGTCCACCGCATCCTCCGCTACAGCACTCATCTCCGTAATTCACCTCGAAAGAGCATATTTCCAGCTTCATATCTCCTCTTTATCGTCCCGCATCGAACGCCGCAGAGGAGCGTTTAATCAGGAAAGTTAACGCTTGCTCGCTTGCTGTTCCCAATGAGAGAGGGAGAGAGAGAGAGTGTGTGTCTGAAGAGGCACGAGATAAGCGATTCGGTCGGGCTCAGGCGCGTATGGCGCGACGTCAAAAGCTCGGGGCATCAAGAGGAGCCGCAGAGTTATGGGGGATTATTTGCATTTAATCAGGGAAGTAGGCGAGGCGCGGTCGGCTCAATGGGCACCTATACCCATAGCATGTATAACCAGCGCGCGAGAGAGATCTCGTGGAGGATGCGCACAGTGCGTGGCATCTAATCCACCAGAGCTGCTGCTGCTGCTGCTGAGGCTGAGGCCGTGGGCGGACACTGTTGCACGTGCGACTTGTCGCCCATATTGTGACTGTGCGTTCGTTGTAGCGCGTGTCGAGTTTACGTATACGCACTTGCGAGCTTATCTGTTTCTCTCTCGCTCTCTCTCTCTCTCTCTCTCTCTCTCTCTCTATGAGTGCAATAAAATATATGTAATACTTAAAACTATATATGTTATACTTCTTGTAAATATTTACAAATAAACAAAAATATCTCTCTCTTTCTCTCGCTGGTTGTCATGAAGACGACGCTCGACATTTAGAATTTTTCCCGGATATAAAAGCTTACCTCCAAGGTACAGTTGCCAGGTATCTGTTATAATGCTCCTCGGAATGGAGTAACGAAAATATATGTTTCGGGAAGCGTGCAATTTAGTATATTATAAGCTTACGATAATACAGAAGAAAAATTAATTTTATTTTATTCTGTCATACATTTTTTACATATTTATAAAACGAAACTATACTTTGTTTATTGGTCCAGATCCATGCCTGATATTTTTTTACTTTATCGATACTCTGCTTTTTCCCTATACTCTCTGGCTTGGCATTTTCTTCTTCTTCCCGACACCGACGTACGCTGTGAACTTTAATTATTTTATTACGGTCGTGCGAGAGAATGTACGACACAACCGTTGTTTACCAAAAATATATTTTGGTAAGCAATGGGCTTAAATGTCTGTTTATCTGCGGTCTTAGTGGATTCTGTCATGTGTATTTTTCGTTGATGATACGGAGTGTTCACCGTTTTACTGTTTTTTTACTTGTTTTTAAAATCTTTAAATATTCTTTAAAAAAGTATTAAAGCTTCAGTAGAAGAATATTTTTATATTGCTTAGCACCAAGGTTGAAAAGTTCCCATCATCCTCCAGCGATTCCTGGAAAAGGGACCAGCTGACTTCCCGTTCTTTTATCCAACTTTCTCAATTTTCCCGGCGGGGCACCGATCTGAAAGCGCCGCCTCGCTTGATATAAATTACTGATACATTTTTAATGGACGCGAGCGTAATTTTTCCCCCCCGCTTAAATAGCTCGAGAAGCAATTACGATGATTGATGCGTCGATTCGCGGATTACAGTGGCGAGATACGCTGCACATCCGGTGTATAGAAACAGCGCGAGCTTTTGAATGTCCTTTGAAAAAATATCCTACGAGGCGCGCCAAATTGTAACCTCAATGCTTACTCATTTGTTTCAATAACTTTAATTCGGCCGC
Source organism: Megastigmus dorsalis (assembly GCA_900490025.1). Taxonomy (NCBI): domain Eukaryota; kingdom Metazoa; phylum Arthropoda; class Insecta; order Hymenoptera; family Megastigmidae; genus Megastigmus; species Megastigmus dorsalis. Next base: position 117,161 of record UELU01145757.1, read on the forward strand.
TCCTTCATTCATCCGGAACAGCTTGAACACTCGTTTGCTCATATTTTTTTTGTAAATTACCTTTTTTTCAACGTTGGATCGGTATACGGGGGGCAGTATCGATCACGTATACTCGGTGATAATAAAAGAAAATGCGTTTCAGCGAGATTTTTCGACCGTGCATGCAATTTTATACTCGGTTTAAAATTCCGCATGAATTTTGCGGATTAAAACCTCGTTGGCGCAATCCTAAATTAAGGGACGAATAAAAAGAACGGTTTTTGCATGGCTTCATAATTTCGTAATTTAGTCTCCACTTCGGTTCACTGGCGTCTCTCCCCTAATGTTCCATTCTACCGTATGAAATTTTAATAAAACCTGCAGTGTGTCTCTGCTCGTGGCTCGTCATTAATAATTAAACGTAGGCACACACGAACGCATCGGGGAAATTTTCTCTCTCTCTCTCTCTCTCTCTCTCTCTTTCATAAGCTCTCGTTACATACATAAATGCGTGTATTATACATATTGAAAGCTAAAATGACAATAAAATATGTATTTCAACTACCTTTCGATTGTGATAAAAATGAAATCAATTAAATAAAAGTGTATAATTGAAAAATAAGATCATTATCGGGTTTCCAAGTCAATGAATACAAATTGAAGAACATGGTCGTAATTATTATTAAAATGACTATTAAAACAGCGACTATAGCTTCAATTTCTTCTGTTTTGATCCTCTGACGAACATTTTTAGATTAAAGAATTCATGAAGCTTTTTCATTACTTTGATTTCATGGTTCAAAGGAAAATATAATTACTTGTTTATCAGCAATGTACTAACAAAGGAACATTTTATAGCTGTTTCATTTTAAGAAAAAATAATAGTGGCTAAATACTGGACAAGTAAAATTTGAAATAATTTCTATTAAATAGCGGCCTTATACAGACATCGTGATTTAGAAATGAAATATTTCATTTACTCGGTAAAGATATTATTAGAAGAAAACAAAAATGTAAAGAACCACAGTATAGGCGGAGATTTTAATATTGACTTAATACATATGGGCGCTGTTAACCAGATGTATCTATGATATGTAACTATGTACTTAGAAGCCGCATTCTATATTTGAAAAGATCTTACAAGAGCTAATGATAAAACATATATGTGCGGACATGTTTACGAAAACAGTATTAGCAAGCTTGATAAGCTACAAAATCAATAATACATTTCTAAATTATTTCTCGCTACCTCGTAGAATGTTTTTTTTTATTTTTTATTTGTTATCGCGCATCGCGTACTTTCAATCTTCACACCGTCAAATATAATTAAATATCGACGGTTCACTTTTTCGCCGTAAAAACCGATGCACATTTTGGGGATGCAAAAATAGTCATTCCAAAATAGAGTCGTGCGCGTGTGCCACTCTCCTCTTTTACAAGCAGAAATTTTTTCACGAGCTTACAAAAGCAGCGCCTACCTCTCCATTTCATTTGTACATATGCATACGAAACCCGAATATCACGGGAAAATAAAATATTCCAGTCATTTTCCGAAATGTCAAATTACATCCAAAATATAATACCAATGAAGCAGAGGCGAAACAGTAGATTCCCTCGCGGAAAAAGATAAAACGGGGCAAGCGTAAAGGAGCGACATCTTCATTTATCTATAGAGAGGGAGTGAGATAAGCCCTCTTGGAAATAAATGCGCATATTAAAGTCGTCGCGTCGCGAGCGATAATCGGGGATTAGTCGCTCCGGGGTGGAGTGAACGGTATACACAGTATAGCGTATGTTGTGTGCAATACTGCGAGGACGGAGAGTAAGGGGAACGAGAACGCGAACAAGCACGTGTAGAACCTGGGTAGCGTCAGCGGTAAAAAAAAAGAGAGAGAGAGAGGGAGAACGAGCCACTTTTATCTCCCTCCCCTTTATTACGCCTTAACATCTGCGTTCAAAGTCTTCCTGCGGCCTCTGTTCTGGCAGGCCTATATCGACTCTCTCTCTCTCTCTCTCTTTTTCTTACGTGTGTGCGCCAGACGTGTGTGATACATTTGCTTAACTCTTGGGTTTTTTTTCTCCTCGGTGGAGGTTCAGATGGATGGACACATTATGAGAATGGCGTAAGTGATGATGTTGCGCGACGGGAGAGGGATAATTTTCGTGAATGTTCTTTTGCACGCTTGAGCTGAGGGACCTTTCTTATATAGGGCTATGTTTATTGTGATGCGAATTTAACGTGTTATTATACGTGTAGACTTTGATCGCGTATACGTAGGGATTTAGGGGAATTTAATGCGCAGTTCTTTTGAGTAAAAGACTCAGCCTAACTTTTGCACTATTTATTTTTAAAAAAATTGTCTATAAGCAAGTAGCTATATTTAAGAACATGTGTAATAGGCAAGAAATATTTTACTTTTGGATGTCATTTTAAACTCGATAGTATCGCAAAAGAATACATTTTAAAACGAAGCGTACCTGCAGTCTAAGATTCTCTTTCATTGCATCGACTTTAAACCGAGTTTGCAATCTAAACAGTAATCTAATTTAGATTCTACAACCGAATAATGAGATCCAGTACTTGTTCATAAGGTTTATCTTCGTTAAAAGAAAAATATACCGGGTCAATGAAAAACTTTTAACGTTAAATTATTTTATTGTTGGGTTCACAAACGTTTGCTTGCTGAAAAGGGAACTCGGCTACATATTATAAAAAATATTATTCCAGCAAATTCTTTTTATTTATAAAAATACTAGTATGCCTAATTCGCAGATACGAAACTCCAATATTCATTATCTATTTCGATATTGTCCTGTCAAAGTTATTCAATAATATTTGTGGAATGGATTAAAAAATAAAATTCTTGTCTCGCTCCAACATCGTAGACACTTATTATTGTAACAAGTTTGTCAAAATAATAGTAAACGAAACATAAAAAGATTTGGTTTAAAGTGTCAATGCTACATAACAAACATTTAAAATCTCCGCCAACAGCGATTCGGAGAAGCGCGTAACCTACTTTATTTCCGCAGCTCAAACAATAGCCAAACAAATTGGCAGGCAAAAAAAAAAGAGAAACAGAACAGAAAAAACGTCCATTTTCAATTAAACAGCACACAAAATCCCACCGAGCTCGTGCAAACGATAAGAACAATCGTCGAAACGTTGAAACCCTGGCAGCAACTCTCTTTGTTCCCACTCTTCCCAATAGCAACCTCCCTTACAAAAGACGAGAGCTAAAACGAAAAAAAAAAAAAAAAAAAAACAGGCAAACAAAAACAGTTCGTATTAGGTTTGGCTATTTGCGAAGTTCAAAGCACTCGTAGACCTCGGGAGAGGATACATATATAAAAGCTGAGTCTCAGTCCGGAAGCTTGTTTTGTACGAATCAATAATCGGTCTGGCTTGCAAAACTGCCGCGGCGCTTTCTCGCGCCCTTCTACGATCGATAATTCCCACTCTCTCTCGTTCTCCTACACACGGAGCAGCGCTTGCGTGTCGAAGAAATACGTATGTACTCTTCTGCGCAAGGATGTGGCCGTGCGGGGCAAGAAACTGTTGTTCCAAGTATAGGTCTCTCTATTCTAAAATTAAACCTTCGATGCAAGTAAACGTACATTTTCGCTGTACGATCAGGGACACCGTTGCACACCCGATAATGTCAGATTCGATACGAGAATCCGCGAGTGCATTCGCTTCGGACACATGTAACGATTTATACAAACAAAATGTTTCGCTGCGGCGGATACGTCAGACTTAATAAAAGAAGAAAAACGAGAGAGCCGCAGCAGCAGGGAGTCTAGTAGTTACGCGAGCCAAGTGGTGCGAGGTCGATTGGGTCAGACGCTCCGCGCGGAGGCTGTTACTACTCGCTCTCCTCCTTTTATCCTCCCTCGGGGGGGTCGGCATTTGATGTGTAATGCAGACACGGTGCAACGTCTGATTTCTTCTCTCTCACTCTCTTGGCTCCTTCACTTTTTTAGTGGAAGCGTATAGCAGAGCCTCATGAATAAGTCATGGAGGTGTGAACTGCTCTTCGCGTCGGGTGTGTATGGTTGTGTTGGATTCGCGATTTTTCGATTTTATATTTACGCGTCAAGTCGATGCAGTGGAACGTTCGTTCTGCGATTTCGTTCTCGCTGCTTTAAAAATTGACGATTCCTTTGGAAATAATGCAGGAGCTTCGGAGGTTTGGAACGGATAGTGTTGATTCGAATTAGCGGTACACTTTTCACTGGTGTACAGTTTTTACTGGCGCCTAAGGAGAAAGGTGCAGTAGTGAATAATAATGTCGAAGGTTTTCGAGAGAATTTAAAATTATAGTTTGAAATATATATATGTGGAATAGGGAGGAGTAATAAAGTTGGATTTAGAAATAAAAATATCATAACTGGGAAGAATACGGGAAATGTTAAAATTATAGGCCCTATTAATAATAACGACGATATATAAATATGATTTCGAATTTTTGAAGTGCAGCACCAAGTAATATTATTATCAATTAGTAATTGCTTTTAATTTGGATGAGTTGAGAGAAAGAAATGACTACACTTTTCTTATAATTACTTTGATGCGAACAATTATTCTTTGCAATTCCAATATTGTACGCATTATCTAAATTATTCTTTAAATATATAGCTATGAAGAAAGAAGAAAAGAGAGCAAAAACCAAATTATATTCTTAAAAGTTTTTTTGTTTGCTTAAAATACATAAATAATATTGCTGCGTTACACGAGTATAATTATAACATAAATTTAATGAATTAATTTTCCATTATCTATTAGTCCGTTAATTAACGCGACCGATCGAACGGCGAAATTCGTATTTAATTTAATGGCTCTTTAAGTAATTGCCCCATTCGGTATTTGTAAAATGATCAAATGAAAAGAAATGTCGATTTGCCGTATGAGGATTAAATTACGTGTCCATTTGGAGTAATGGAAACATTTTATATCAACGCTAGTGTCAAAGATAAAAATGTTAAATGTAAATTGTTTTGTATCAAAGATACTTTATCGCCTGGGCATGGTTCACTTGTACAATGCTTACAGTAAAATGATTTTCCTCACAATACGCTGCGCGAAACATTTTAATTTAAATGTAAATTCCTAGTCTGTCATCATTGCGCATCTCTATCTTCAATTATACATGTTTAATCCTACTTTACAGCTCTAATGAAAACATTTTGCTTGTAATTGTTCGGATTAAGTTCGACTGTAGGCTATAAAGCGCATGCTTTTCAACGTACATAGACTTTGCATTAAACTGAACTGCAATCAAAACTTTATCATACATCTCGAGTTAATACTTGGACATAATGATTCATAAAAAAATAAATAAATACATAAATATAACTTTATTCGTTCAAGTACAATTCCTCTTGAAAGATAAAGTAGAACAGCCGAAATTCAGGGTAAGCTCGATTAGCAGGTCACGAGATCTTCCGAATCCAAAAAAAAAAACAAAGCAATTCTCAAATAAAGCCGTCGAGCCGACTATCACGCTTCCCTGCGTATAATTATCTTGTCAAAAAGCCGAACAGCTGCTCTCACCGCAGCCATCATCGCCGTAGCTCTTATATTCGAATCCTCTCCGCGAGCAATGCGATATTCCACCTTGAAACTCGCGGAAATTTTACTGCAGCGCACGGGGCGAAAACGGCAATTCTGCTCCGTGCTCAGCGCCAGCAGCTATATACCGATGGCCTCCGCTGTTATAATATAAATCTATATATATAGGGCCGCGCGAGAGGCTGAGAAGGAGAGAAGAGACGATTCCCACAGCTCGTGCGGTGTTGTATAGAGTACGGATGTGTCGTAAAAATGCGAGAGAGCCCCGCGCGAGCCGCATATCAACGTATATACGAGCTTGTGCGCACGTATATAGGAAAAGAAAGAAAGAAAGATGGATAAGGTCGGGACGAGCGTTGGAAATGTTTGTTTGCTGACGAGAGCATTAAAATACACATGCATGTTTATGTCGTCGTGGACGTTAATGTTCGGGGTGTCTTTTAAAGTATTGGGAATCGGTGAAATGGCTTTGTTCAGTACAATAACAGAAAAGTTATCAATGCAATTTCAGATTTACACTTGCATTATTAGTTTCTTTCAATTCGTTGTGTTCGATATGATAAATTGAACTTGCTCATTTTTTTTTCTAAGTAATCGATCCCTTTTTAAAATCTCTTAACGAACATAACGCGAAGACGAGGACTGATACGGCATTCATAGAAAAATCCACGTATCATCTCAATTTCTCCTCTTTTTTCTCTATCTATTTCTTAACCTCCCCCCTCCCCCATTACCGTCCTCGAACACACACGCGTATACACTCGACTTTTTTTCACGCCTCTCCTCCCCCGACTCACACACACACACACATATACAGACGTGTTTCCTTCCTTCTATTCCTGGGAGAGATTCGGAATGCCGAGGACGAAGTGTCACGACACTGGCTCCCATGTGTTTTTTTCTCCTACCCTCCCAGCTGTGTATGTGTACCACACCGGGGTGCAAGTGTATAGAACCGACAGCACTTCTCTCTCTCTCTCACTCTCTTTTTCCTTCCCTTTTATTCTTTTTCAAAAGCCTCGCTTCCTCTCGCATTTCCATGAATAAGTGATCAGACTAGCTCTCTCTCTCTCTCTCTCTTTCGTTCTTTCCTCCGTCGCGACTCACGTATTGAATCCAGAATTGCGACTCTCCCTCACGGCGTGCGCATACATACACGCGTAGTGCGTGGTGCTTTTTCGACCCCAAGAGAAGCACGTGATCTGTTTCGTCATTCGGTTTACGTGTTTCTATCTCTCTCTAGCTTACTTACCGCTTCCCTCTGCCTCCGTGTACTTTTTTGCGTCTCTCTATTCTTTTTTGTTTGCCGTTGGATGTCGTTGCGATTAAGGGTTGGGAGTGATTAAGGACACGATCGGCTACCGACGGAAATACACGGTGACGCGTTTTCAAACGATCGGGCGCATCGATTCAAATTATGCGAAGCAGCTGCTACGGTACGCGAGTTTCAATTTTGCAATAATTGCCCGAGGAAATGTAAGCTGATGCGTGAATTTGCGTGTGTAAGCATCGGTGCAGCAACTAGTCCCGAGATTCTCGCGACTCCTGCGAAATCCAATTAAAATAGGGCGAGCCGTGAGTGAGGATAAGATCAGAGTTCCTTAATTATGCACACACACACACACACACACACACACACATGGAGAAATTATTCGAAATGCTGACCATTCAGGAGTACTGAAAGATCACTAATTACGTCGATTCCTTTCAAGGTATATCCTAAAGCTGACAAAAGAAAAATATAGTGTCGTGTTGCTGCAATATGGCCTCGATCGGCTCTCTCTCTCCCGAAAATCCCCGATTGTTCGCGGATACGAAAATTTCAATATGATGAAATTACTATACATCCCGCGCTTCGATTTTCTCTTTATCGCGATCGCTTTTCCGCGGATAAACCTCGCGCGCACCTCCCCCTTCCCCCTTACTTACGCCAGGAAACTGCACGGACGCGCGCGCGCGCGCGTTGTACACATAGAGAGAATTGAGCGCTACGTCCGCGCGCCTCGATGCTATTTGAAACTTGTTGAGTTTACGAGCTGGTGCAATGCAATTTACGCGGCGTGACTCTTCGGCAGCTCGTTGATAACGCGGTGGCCGCGGATCGAAAGGCCAACGTCTGTATAGGGACGCGTACGTGCACCGACTGTTTCAAAAGCTGCACGTTATACTGGCGGATATTCTATATAAGGCTTGTTTATATCTTCAGCTCTCCAAAGCTCAAATTTGTTTGACGAAGCAGTAATTAGGTATCGCGGGTTAGAGAAGGATTCTGAATCGAAGCTATTCTCATTGCAGATGACGAGTACGGGCAGAAGAGCGTATCGGTGATGATCGACGGCCAGGAAACGGAATTGGAGATCGTCGATCATCCAGCGACTGAGATGTCGGTTAGTATATATACCTACTATACCTATATATGATATAACTACAGCAACGATCCATGTACCCTCGCACCGATAAATGACTCTATATATCTTCGTCGCGCGACTTCCCCTTTTACCTTGCCTCGCGATGTTTTCGCTGGGCCGCATAAAGCATAGCGCGCACAGCCCAGCTGGTCTATATTTAGCCGCGCGGCGACTCGACGCCCACGCGACTCGCGCGGCTTGACCGACCGAGTCAAGATATATAATCTAATGTTGGAAGTCTCGCGTGAATTGTCGTGTGTATTGTCGTGTGTGACCTATGGATTTTGGGTTTTTATTTTCTTTTTGTCCTTTTTCTTTTTCGCGCTGGATATATTTCGGACTGATAAAAATTTCAATTTTCATGAAACGAGTATCGTAATTATATTTTTTAGAAAGTAACTAATTGTCGTTTAGTTCGTTGAACTCGGCATTAATTATTAAAACGGTGATATTACTTTCTGCGCATATATACGTGTCGGAGAAAGTTTTGGAAGTTTATGCGGGTTGCTCCGCGTCTTGTCACGAATCTCTGGTACAATTTTGAGGAATCTCTCGTGAAAGATCTCATATATATTAAAGAGACCTTTACGACTTCCAATTTACTCTACCTCTTAACGAACAGAATGTACGTATTGTTAATTAAACTTGAAGATCTGCTCTCGCCCCGTGTCGGTCTGCCTTTATTATATTCTCTTTGTCGAGAAATACTCTGTTGTGGTAAAGAGAACAAATGAATTATTACTTCAACGGCTATATGTACGACTATTTAATTAATACGATTTTTCTGGAACTTGCAACGTATGTGACAAGCAGCTATTTTTTTCACTCTAATAAGCTTCGATACTTCTTTATTATACCGTATATAGCCGCGAGCCAATAGCACGGGCCGAACTGAAAAAAAATGCCTCGGATACTTCAGCGCAAATTACACGAAATTTTTCACTACGCGGCAGGTCGACGGAACGTGTGTAGGTATATACAAGAATCGCGTCGTCCCCCGCAAATGCACGCCGAACTTTCTCTCCTGCAGAAAAAGTCCAAATGACCCATAAAATTCCATCGGCAACGGGCCACATAAATCAACGACCCGTGAAAATGCGCTTACAGACCGCTCCATATACATCTATATATATACCTATACAAGAGCACCACACGCGGTGCTATTAATTTACGATAAAGCGTCGATCGATCGATATTATACATATATAGATATTGTATATACGCCCAACGCGAAAATTGACTAATTACGAAAATCTCGCGTGATACCGCAGTGGCGATTCATTGACAAATTGGCGCGCCTACACCATTAATAGCCAATAATTTTCGAGTGTAACGGATATATATCTGCTAATAGTCGCTATACCTACAGTCGCGTTAATGGATCTAATCGAGATAGACGCACACAAACGCACACACAATGGAAATCGACACTTGGCCTTGGTTGTCGGATCCGCGCACGTGGAAAATAAGTACGCGTCCTTATCAATTTCGGTGGGATGAGAAAGAGAGAGAGAGAGAGAGAGAGAGAGAGAGAGAGAGAGAAAGCGAGGGAGGATTCCTTTTATCGATTCGCTGCCGCGAGAAATTTAAATTGTCAAGTCGGTGACGCACCACTCGATTTCGAAGAAGTTAATATTCCGGAGCACTGATAAGGCGATTATTTCGATGGAGAACACCGACTCTCTCTATCTCTCTCTTCTCTCTCTCTCTCTCTCTCTCTCTCTTTAGCGATGGTCTTGAGGAATATTGACGTGGGACGTTGGATGCTCGATTTTTTTTTGCGATGAATGTTGATATAGGGAGTTTGTAGCTGAAAGTTGTTGAACTTGATTAATGTTTGTTTTAATGATGGCTGCAGGGGATCTATCGAGCGAAGAATCAAATACGTTAATTTAATGAGGTTCGTTATTTTCAACCATGTGCAATGTAGCGTTACATCATTATTTGTTAAATTAATTGAATCGTGTTTATTGATTTGCTCATTTAATGTAATGGCATAGGTGAAGGAACTACAAGACATTAAATTCCATAAATTCAAATTCAAAATCCATCAGGTCGCAACGGTTTGTACTATATACTAAAATATATGTTAATTGTGCATTATAGAAAGTCAAACGCAATAGAATCTCGCATAAACTATGAATAATGCAAAATATAACTCAACGATATTGGATGAATTTGCATATATGAACCGGTATCTCGCAGTCTACTCAATCAATCTTAAATAGCGGTCCAATTAAGCGTTTTAGCAGCGCCGCCAAAGCCACAAATGCGCGCTAGAGAAGACCAACGTGGAAGGTAAAGCAAACTTTACCTTTTTTTTTCCCACCTCTCTCGGCAGTATCAAAGAGCGTTCCCATCGTTATTCAATCGTAATAGCACCGAGTACAAATTTAAATGAATTACTCCGTACGGCACTCGGTCGACTCATGCGCGAATCTCTTTGACGCAGCCGCGAACGCAGAACATTAAAAAAAGAACCCTTTCGATGGGCCGCGTTCGAATCGAAAGAGAATATCAACGCGTGGATGGTATTTACATAACGCGTGTGTATATAGCTTTGGAAACGTTTTCGGGTTGGAACAATCGCGAGCCACACACGTGGTCGTCGATATTAGATTAATTGTAATCAAGCGAGCGATTGAACGGACGCCGTAGAATCGCGCAAACATGACCGAGGATGGCTGCTATAACAGCGATTGATTAATGCACTTATACGGCACAGATACTCGGTTGTATAGCTATTCGGTTTACGGTTGTAATCAGCTGCTCTATTAGTGGTGCGAATCAGCTTTAGGGTAAAAGTGCGTGTGTGAGTGTGCCGAAAATAAACTGTATCCATTGCTCATTCCTTGTGCTTGATATAATAAATTCTAACTGTTCGTATATGATATAAAGTGAATTAAGAAATAATAATTCTGATGAGAAAAGTATGTTGTAGGTTGTACTAATGTATTAAAAATTTAATCGAGATCAGATTAAATAGGATTAAAAGTAATTTCATGTCGCTGTATTTATCCGCGAGTAAATTAATTATAAAGTTCATCCAAGTATTTTATAAACTAAAATATCACGATAAAAGATCAGTTTAAAAAGATAATTAAGTAAATATAGGTGAGTAAACAAAATGGGAGAGACGAGTTGAATGTCGGAGAACCACGAGCGGAAGACCTCCAGTATGAAATCTTGGCTATAATTAAAAAAGTCGCGCGCAGGAAATTGCCTCGACAGCATAGCGACACGACGACACACACAAACTTCAAATCGTTCTAGCCTTTAAAGCTTACCTCGCGCTTCTCAAAACTGATCGCGTATAGAAAAACCAGTAGGCCCCGGCACAAGAGCACACGTCACGCAATATCCCCGTTACGATTATCTGGGCCCTACAGGTCGAGACATTCTGCTCCACGTACAATCCGGACGTGTACGTGGTCGTGTACTCCGTGGTGGACAGGCGCAGCTTGAAGTTCGCCGAGGAGACGCTGCTGCATCTGTGGAAGAGCGACTACATGGCCGCCCACGGGGTCATACTGGTCGGCAACAAAGTCGACCTCGAGCGCAAACGCGAAGTTCCCGCCATGAGTAAGTATACATACTGCACATACGCATCCGCTGCTCTGGCTCTTCTCTCTATACGTCTTTTTCATACACGCGAACTTTCCCGCTGCGCTTGTAGCGGGGGAATATTAATGTCACCGAGGCTGCGAGGAGATAATTTACGGTTTGACGTGCAGCCTCGATTAGCCGACCGAACTTTGTAGAGAATTCAGGAAGGCTTATGGTGCTTGATGACGCGCGCTCGAAACTTTCTAAACTGTACATATGGGGTCGTTCGTAAATTAAAGTAACGCGTAGAGCAGCAGGTTTTTTATGGCGTTTCCGGGGCTGTTTTCAATTTCGTTGCTGCTTCCGCTGTTGCTGCTGTTGCTGTCGGGGGGCCGCAATGTATAGCGGCCGGAAAAGTTTTCAGAGAATCGGGAATGCGAAAAGTTTTCGCGCGCGGTAAATAATTGGGTTGTTCGCGGTAAGCCGCGCCGGGCGCCGTGTGTTCCCTTTTATTGTTCTACTTAAATAGTTGACGAGCGACGTAATTTATAGGTTAATGGTGTTTCGCCGATCTTAATACCGATCAAGCGTCGCGACGGAACATTCATTGACCCAGCTGTATAACTTTCTTCGCGGTCGCATTTGTCCTGGGAGCGAAAAAATCAAGTGGCAATTAAGAGCTATTAAAAAGTTTATAATGGCGACGTCAAACGAGTGCGAATTACGGAATTAAGTTGCACTACGGGATTAATAAGCTGTTCGTGCAGCGAGAAAAATCTCATTGCGCGAGTCTTATGCCCGCGGAATGAAATACGCGCGCACGCGAGATATAAAGAATCTGAAAAATTACTTGATGCATTCGGTGCGCGGGGGAAATTTGTTTGGCCTAACGCGCGAGAGCCCATGCATGCACAACGTGACAAACCGCCTGGTTTTATCACACATTCAGACTTACGCTCTAGTACTCGAAACTGCGTCGTGGTTTATTTATGGACAATACAGCTTAGAATTTTCATATTTCCCGCGGAACAGTCGGTACGAATACGCGACGGTGATTAATGTTAGCTTGAATAATGAAAAATTCGAAACAACGTTGATTCGAACATACGCACTTTCCGAGATGTACCCAGGAGTTGAGAAATATGTACGGTGTATTATGGGAGATCGTGGCAATGAAAGTACAGGACTACTTTTTAATGGACTATAAAGAATAAATAATTGGTTATATACACATAGTAAATTTTCGAGAACCTTCCGTGAAAATCTCTTTTACGACGTTATCATTGAATAAACTTTTTTCTTATATATCTCTCTCTTTCTCTCTCGCTCATGGGTATACTCATAGGTATAAGGAAATTAATTTAAAATTCCGTTCGAGATCTATGACTTTGAAAAAGTTTGAAAATAATGAATTCGCTCAAATTGAAGACAAGGGCTCGGGAAGAGCCGAAGAAGTATTCTCCTCCAAAGTTTTACCTTCTTACTTTGTAAATTTCATTATTTCATCGGCATGCCTATATATCAATCGTGTATTTCAAGTAAATTTTGAGCTTTTTGAGCAGTCTTGAATTTGATTATAGAAATTGCTTTTCTCATATTATAACTTGATTATTTCTTTGATCAATATCTATTATACTGAAGCCAATAAATTAAAAAATAGAAACTATAGATACTTATATTATGCGTTATTAAAAACAAGAAATTTTCATATAGTAGAAAAGACCTTCGGTGTTTAATGCACGGATCTTAATATACATGAAGCTTAATCAAACTCTATTACAAAGTCATAATTAATAAAGTCATAATTTCCTTTGATCTAGCCGGAAATCTCTATCAGAGTGAAATTACTGAGAGAATAAGATGTAGCTGCCAATAAAACGCGATACACCCAGTTACAAACTTTATTTTTCAATTACATGAAATGTAAACTGTTACATCTTACTTCGAAGCACGTGGCAACAAAGCTCAATTAACTCAACTGTAATTAATAAAAAATCTAATATCTTACATTATAACATTAAATTTACTATGTTTACCGGAATTTACTACGTTATTTTCAATGTATTTTATACAATATTTCTATCATTTCCCAAAGTTTGGAGTGAATCGGTCAGTTCGTTTAGGAGAAAAGCTTGATCTCAAGCGAAAGTGATGAATAGAAATCCTGAATACTTATACGATTATGGGAACATTGCAATAACTATAGATCGATTGATCTAAAAACGCCGACACGACGAATGTACTTATGGTAAAGTGATGCAGAAAGGAAATTGGTCTATTGTGATTGCAGTGGGCCGTCGGTTGGCGAACAGCTGCGGCTGCAAGTTCATCGAGACCTCGTCGGGTTTGGCGCACCACGTGGACGAGCTCCTCGTCGGCATCCTCGCCCAGATCAAGCTGAATCCGCAGCGCGACAGGGACCAAGTGACGCGTCGCCGGCGCAGCAAACACCGCCGGAAGATACTCAAGCATCTGCTCGGCTTCAAGCGGAAAACCAAGAGCTGCGAGAATCTCTTTGTTCTCTGAATAGCACGACGATTATTATATATAGTATCCGTTTTCTCCTTCGTTCTTTAGTTGCAGACGCGGGATCCAGGTACTTATATAGCGTCGCGCGAGTTCGCAAGGTGTTAACGCCTTGGTTTCGTAAACTTTCAAGTCCAGAATACTGCCAGCTTATATCGTTTCGTCGGTATATGATACGGAGTGAAAATCATCGCCAAAACTTTCACTTCATCTGTGAGCGAGTTCGTAACCAGGAGCTTTCGGAATTTTTTAAGTAATAATATATATTCTAAGTAAGATGATATACCTACTGCGTACGATTGATTAGAAAAGAAAAAAAAAAGAAACGTGGAATAACTTTTCGTTTGTTTTCAATGGTCTTTCGGTAAGTATTGTAAATAGATAAGTAGTGTCGAGGGAAGTGTTGTAAAAAGATGATAATTCGATGATGATGATGCCGTTTTGATTTTGGTTATACATTGTTGCTATTCTTTCTGGACTTAATGGATGTACGAAACTACGATACGTGTCAAACGTTTCTTGTCTCTTTTTTTCCCATTTTCGGTTGTTTTACTCCAAAGACGGCTCTCGCGACCCATTTCTCGCATGCCTTTGACGTGGGGATTGAATTTAGCGCGTCTTGCTGGCAGACGCACAGCTGATATGATGGGGCACGAAAACGTAAGTGAACTGGCGGACTCCGGAATCCTTCCCTTTTTTGCCGCTCCTTTGCTTTTTTTTTAAAGATAAGAGAGATGAATTACTTAGGACCATATTTTGGCGAGCTTTCGAGGACTTTTTCTCTTGCGCTCACTATTTTTAGGCTTTCGATCCAATATATTTTCACGTGTTTTGCGTTCATTTGTCACTTTGTTTCATGGCTAAGGTAAAGGATCCAGTATATTGACAAATATAAATAATTCGACGAGCTTAATTTTGGATTTACATTTGTAATTTGTTAAAATAGAAAGGATACCGCTGATAAAAGCTGATTTATTTAGTCGAATTTTTAGTGATCATGGATTTTTTTTAATTTTTTTTTAATAAATTTATTTTACCATATATTTCAATGCTGTGTTATATACATTTTTTCCAATTGGACTTTTAATCACCACTCACTCTCAATCTCCTTCTCAAACTTCCTCAATATACATTATCTTTATTTATCTTACAAATATTTTATTCTTATTTCAGTCTTTTTCAGCAGCTTCGCGGTTGCATTCTGTTGCTGTCTTTACGATTGGTTCCACTATTATCTTGAAATGAATCGCTCCCAGCAAAAAATGTTCAATAGAGAAAAGTTTATTTTTAAGTTTTCTGTGATGCTTATTGTATTTTTACTATCCAAAAATACAATAAGCATCAATGAAATATTTTAAAAGTATGTTTAAACAATTTTATCGTGAATTATAATAAAGGATTTTAATATTAGTTTAAAGTTATACTGACTTTGACTAAAACATTTAAAGGTAGGTCAATAATTACCCCCGGTATACTAAATTTTACCCATAATATTGTTTATATTATGTATTTATTTTTTAAAATTGCTAATTAAAGTTGCTTTATATATACAAAAAAAATCTGTTTATATCCGTTTCATGCTTATACGGTGATTCATTTAGTTTAGTTTAAGATAGAAATATGATGAATTTTATACTTAAAAAACGCAAGTTAACTAAATAATTTCATACATAAAAAATATTTATTTGGTTTGAAGTTAGGCAGATCGATTGTTAATGTTGGACGAATAATATAAAAATGTCCCTTACAAAAATATAATGAATTCTCCAAACGTAAATAATATAAAGAAATATACATTTGGGCATGTAAAAAAAATACCTATAGTTTTTAAGCCTGAAAAGAAGATTTTTACGCTGTAATAATAATTGTTACATTTCTAGTGAATGTTGTAGAAATCAAGCGATTTTTTCAATCTGTGGTTGGTAACTGTGTCACTATACCTATGTAAAAGAAGTGAAGGCTTAAGTCACACATTAAAACTTATAATTTTTAAACGACGATAAACATGACTAAAAAGATTGAAACATTTTGTCAGTGATTTTTAGTGTGATTCTTAAGCAGTCATTTTCTTTCTTGTACCAAAGCTCATCTCAAGAACATCGATGTACCTATGTACAGTACCCAACATTGAATTAGTACTGGCCCATTCGATATAATCTTTGTATGGAATGCGAAGTTCTAGATTATTCAGCTTATTTATTCAATGATTCTAAAGAGAAATGCAAAGCAACGAAACTATGAATACATAATTATATATAATTACAAGTAAAGAGATAAACACATTCCAATGTTAAGTCATTTAACGCCGGAAAGTTTGCATATAATTATTGATCTTAGAATTTTTTTCATATACATATATATAT
>UELU01145760.1:0-39431 GCA_900490025.1 Megastigmus dorsalis
TCCGATCTTCAATACTAGTATAGCTCTGTACAAAAATATACTTTCAAATCACAAAAGCTTAATTTTTAAATTTGACTAACTTTTGGATTTGATGGTATAGCCTATACAACCTTAAGTATATTAGTTAAATGTATATTCATATTAAATTATAAAGAGAACATTACAATCGAAAAGATGACAAGAAGCAGTTCGAGAAGTTTAAACCACTTTAAAGTTTACTCATGAATTCAAAATAATTAACTGGCTATCTTATGGCTGTACTTTGAACTTACTGTGTATATAGGAAACCAATTATATTATTTATAGTTCGCAACTTACTGATCAGAAATTTAATGCAAAATTCTACAAACTTGTAAAAAGCATCTAAACTCAACATCCCAGTATTCCGAATTTTACCACTTCCCTCGAATGTTCGATTGACACGAAACCAGCTGAACCTCGGCGAGTTTCCTCCGAAAAAAGGCCCACACTAAGGGTCATCTCGAAATCCTTGAACGCAAGAAGCCCACTTCTCTCTGCAGTGGGGTAAACGCCCTGGGAAACTAGGTTGAGCAGCGCCGATGACTACCACGACGACACGAGAGCCTTCTCCTCGGAGGATAGGAAAGTCAAGTAGAAGAAAAAAAGAGAGAGAGAGAGAGAAAGAAAGAGACCGAGCCAACGCGTCGCATATTAATCTAGCCTCGCTGATCGCTTTTCGTCCTCATCTCGAGCTGCTTCTCCTCCCCTCCGTTTCTTTTTTCCAAAGAATAAAAAATAATGGGGCGCGTCCCGCGCCTTGTGCGTAGAGGTTCTATTGCTATTCAGCCGACTGAACGGATAGGGGAAAAGTTTCGAGCAGTTAAGTTTCGGACGGCGATGAAATTTTCATGAGAAAAAGTCTTGCTTCTGCGCTGCACATACACACCTCGAGGAAGAAGAAGAAGTAGAAGAAGAAGAAGAAGAAGTGGAGGAGGAAAAGCTGCGTATAGTTTCAATATTACGGGTATAAACGATACAGCAGATGCGATACGGTTCATGTGCCGCTCTGTTCTATATCTTCGACAGGCCTCGCAGAAACTATATAGGAGGTTTTATACAAGAGATGGGCAATTACAAAAAACAGGGAGAGGATAGCCCAAAGTTAAGTGGTTATATATGTATGAGAATTAATGGCTCACCGAGGTTCCCGACACTTTGAAATTTTCAGGCTCTTTGGCTACATTAATTTCGTCTAATTTAGGGAGATTAATAGAGTACGATTAGCTGCGACGACGACGACAGAGTTCGAGGAGGTTATTAGTTGAGAGAAAAGTTGGTCACCGCGCTGCCGCGGCTGCTGACGGATATAGTGGCGCGCGCGAGTTTTATCTACGAAGCGTTGGGAGGGGATCGAGTGCACGGGAAGGATCTGCCGAATGGATAATCCATTTTGTGATTAAAGCGCGAAAAATACATCATTATATATCGTCGCAACAAACTTTTCTAACAGAATCAAAAAGTTTCGTAATGGATATTCAGATAAGTTGTAAAATCATTGAAAGATAAAGGTGCACACCTGTTATTTTAGTACATCCTCCTCTTGTAATGATTCATGACTCACTCGACAACTAAATTAACGGTACATATTTCAGGTTTTAGAGCCTTAGGGATTATGTCTCCATTACAACATAGAACGAAGCATCAACCTTTGTATATTTTAACGTGTCACGTATACTATGTAACGAGTTAAGTGCGAGCCTAGGTGAAAGCATTTTGCAATGAGTAAGCAACATTACGATAATAGCTTAATTGGATAATGATTACAATGTTGGTACACGACTAAAAGCTTGTACATGAATTGCAAAACAATACTTTTCTTTCCGCTTGATTAGCTTTATTTTCGCGCACACCGCGCGAGAGCCTGAGAGCGAGAAGTTGCCGTGGCTATAATCACGCAATTCTTTTCAGCAAACGCAATCAATCTAGAAATTCGCATTCGAGTCACGCAATATCTTTGATTTGATAGAACATTCGCGCGCGCAAGCGGCATTTCAGCCATCACGAAGATCCGAGGTAGTCATCGCTTGCTCGTCAATTACCCTACTTTTGCGCGCGGCTTTCTTCCTTCGTTAACTTTTAAAACGACAACGGACTTGTTATTCCGCCGTGTGACTGTGTATTATTGTTGGGAGGTGGTCGTAAAAAAAATTGATTGAAACGCTCGTTTTATTTTAGGAAATGTCGGAACGGAAATACTTGCTAATGTATACACGGTGAATTGATGACCACTTAAAAATATGATAAAGTAATGTAACGAATAACGACGTTATTCATATTTTAGGAATGATTGTTAATAAAAAGAGTTTGCGCCGTTTTGACAGTGAAAAAGGAAGTGAATTAGATTGAGCAGAAATATTTCTTTAAAATTAACTTTTGAATAACATATACATTCATTCGTGTATGAGCGAACACCGTAACTTACTTAACGTTGAAAATCCAGCAAATTGGATGAAGTGTTAACTCACCTGTAACATAAAGATAAAACTATAATTAGACAAGAACCTCAAATATAAGTAAATTCATATAATGGTGTACAATTTGGAACAAATATCTTAAAAGTAATTTCTTCAACCTTTGAATATCGCATTTGTTTCTCCATTAGATCTTTCAAGCAATGACTCTTAAAAAGTCCAACATCCAAGCTTAACTGATATCTCAACTAAATGTAATTTCCTGGGTTAATAAGCAAACGCAAGTAAAATTAAATTCCAAACGTCCACTTGGCGCTCGAGGAAGCTAAGGAAAGGTCAAAATTAATATTGTGCAATGTTAACGCGTCCAGGCTTGGCATCGCGAAAATTTCAAGGATTTCGTGGTGGCATCTCATGGGAAACTAGGAAAGCGAAGCGAGGCACATAAACTAAGAGAGTAGAGAACACCCGAGAGAGAGAGAGAGAGAGAGAGAGAGAGAGGTGAAGAGGAGAGAAGCGAGAGCCAGAGGCGAGCGCACTTGAGTATAATTGTCAAGTAAATACCAGAGAGATAAAGCTGTACAACTTGCTTCTAAGAAGACGGGGAACTGTTTTTTTCTTCGCGTGCGCGGTAAGAGAGACGAGCCGGTGGATACGTGACGTTGGCGATGTTTACACGCGCGACATATACACACCTTTTGGCCGGTAATTTTATCTAGAAATTTTTTTTATCGCACTGTTGGTTGAGCTTTCATTACGAGGGACCGGCGCGTTTCGCAAAGAAAGGCGCAGCGTGAGAATGCATTTTCTCCCGAGTAACGGCTGTGTATTTGTTATTGAACGTCGAACGAGTAAATAGGGAATAATCAGGAGTAATGTATGTCAAAGTTTATTTGGTTTATTCCGTTGGCAAATATTTTCGTGCATTTGTCTGACTTTTACCATTTATACCGAATAGAACGCGCAGTTGTTGAAATAATTAGGGGATATATATAAGCTACTGTATTATCTAGAAAAGCTTTCAAGGTATTAACTGCTCGAATGAAATTTAACGGAGTTATAAATTTTCAATCAATCGTATTAACTCTTACTATTTTATGCAAAAGATTAAAAAGCTATATATTATACAAGTATTAAAGATTAAAGTGAAATGGATAAGTGCTTTGGGTTAAGGGAGTTCTCTCGATAATTGAATTGATGATGTTAATGACTTATAAATTTTTATGTAGCAAGGTAAATAATTAATGAAGCTCCAGTTAAAATTTCGCGAGGCCAAGGTACCCTAAAGTCGAGAATTAAATATTTTTGTTAGTGCTTTTTTAACACGTAGTCTTATGGGAAAGATTCTCTTTTTTCCGATTATAAATTAATTGATGATGACAGCTTTTCGATCTTTTTTTATAGTAATAGAGAATTTTTTTTTAATTTTTATCAATTTTTTAAAGTACCGTAGGGTAACTGTGAAATAAGAGGGAGTAAATATTTCAGGTATAAATCTCATTTGCCTATAGGTTATACATGCAGAACATATACCTGTATATACCGACTGCACTAGTCAAATCTAGTGAATTCTGTACTTGACTTTCTACGTATAAGGAGAACCTCCTTAAGCGATTAGTCGAGCTCTCGTCAAATCTTAACGGGGTACATGGCTCCGTTCACTTTTTTTGCCCCAATAAAATCCATATCCGACAAGAACCAGTCGACAAAATCGACACAATCCATCCAATCTCCATTTCTTCTGCAGCCCTAACCTCCCGGATAACCTCACCCCCGTCCTCGGTTTACCGCTGCGAAACAAGGGTTCTCAATCTACGCGCACGTTTTTTTCAGTCATGCCTCGTTTTTTGCACTGTGTGTGTGTGCGTGCTCGGTTAGCTTTTTCCCTCTCTTCCTCTCTCCCAGCCGTTGTATTCGTCGCTCGTTTATTGAAGAGCATCTGGTATAAATAGAGAGAGGAAAAAAGAGAAAGCGCGTTAGATTCTTCTCTATATCCGGTTCCGCGTATTCTGCTGCTGCGTGCCATATACCTGCGGAGATTTTGTACGGCCATGTGATTTCTATTGGCCCTGTAGTCGTTGAGAATTGTGTTCTGTGTAGGATAGTGTGAATGATTACGAATTTTATCGAATTGAGACGGCGGAGTTTGACAGATTAGCAAAGTTTAAGTTTGTACAGCCATCAAATAATATATTACAGTTTTTATCATTCGTTTATTTCTCTTATACGATCAAGCTATTTGTGAAAATTAGTTGGCAAGAATAAAGAAATACCACCAATAAAGTAAAAATTTATATTTGAAAAGTTACAAATTGGTGAACATGGATTGATGAACAGGAAAACTCATAAAATACATTAACTTTAGGTAAATTTTAGGGCGAGAATTAACGCTGTAGTTTATCGATAAAAATGTGATAATAACTCTTGAAATCCAATAATTTTTATTGAACATAAATCTTTATCACGAACTATAATTTTTGTAATAAAAAATTTCAAATATTTTCTTTTATAAAACCAAATAAATTTTAAAGAGATTATTAATTTTCAAACTTCTGTTGTAACTTTATACGGAATTTTTAAATAAGATAACAATTTTTTTAAGAATTTCTCTTATAACTTTAGAAAATGAATCCCGAATAAACTCTTTCTCTCATCTAAAATTGGTAAAACCAGGATTAAATAGTTTGTATCCATAATAACTACCAAATAAAAAGGGCAGACAAAAAAATTTAAAGCATTAGTGTTGTCATGACTATAAATGAAGTTAAATATTTTATGTAATGCAGAGTGACGTTTAATGGAATAAAAGTTTCGCGGTGCGTGTCGATTGCAATTTCGCGTCTGCTTAATATTTTTGAGGTGAGGAATTACTGTCGGCCATAACGGAGCGCCGTCGATCATGGCCGGTGGCTTGCATGATCCGAAGTACGAAATAATTAATCACGTAATTGTAACGTCGATGTTAGGTATGGTTAGAGGAAATTACGGCTTGATGGGTGTGATTGATAAGAAAATTATTCTGGCTTCCCGAGCATGTGTTCCTAATAATTGATATTGGATAATTTAATAAATTTATTCTATCCCGTGTGCAATAATAAACATTTCTCATTTAGACTGAATATGTATATTTTAAGTTTCATTCCGTTCTGAAGTTACATGGTACGATGCCAAATTTTAACACAAGATTTAACTTTCATGTGACAGCTATGACTTGACATGATCTCAAAATTATTTCGATTTATATAAATGTTTGAAATTTAAAAAATGTTACACTTTGCAAT
This sequence comes from Megastigmus dorsalis, assembly GCA_900490025.1. NCBI lineage: Eukaryota > Metazoa > Arthropoda > Insecta > Hymenoptera > Megastigmidae > Megastigmus > Megastigmus dorsalis. The sequence goes on from UELU01145760.1 coordinate 5,714, forward strand.
AAACGTCGACGGGTCATAAATTATTGAGTTCAGTCTAGATAAATATTCTATTTTAAATATAGTCAATGCTTGGCAAATTAAAAAATAAAGGTGTGCAAGTACTGCTTTTATATGAACCTATAAAAAAAAAGTTTTATAGAAGTTGTGTCAATCGAAAATTAAACAAGAAACTCTCGTAAAATAGAGAAAAAAATGTACTTTCGGGGCTTTAACCTCGTTTTCCCGCGGTGCACTTGCATTTTGTACTCCACTGAAATATATAGATGCGCCATAACTGCTCGTAGCTTCTATTTGCGGAAGACCTCCAATATTCTGTAGCATCTCTTTCTTTTTTCCCTTCAAATTTATATCATTCCAAGATTAGAAGCAGTAATTTTTGATGCGCCAACCTACTCATTTGAATTACTATAAACAAAATTGTTGTTATAATTTTTGACTCGTAAAAAATACAAAATTACACATGCAGCTCCATTCATATTAAAAAGTTCGGTGAAGTATTGAACGAGTGAATTCGATTACTGTACAGTAGCCTACAAACGATCCTTTAATTCAAAATTCCCAACTAAACTATGCAAAATTAATCATCATCAGATCCACACACACGCACACCACCTTACGCATATCAAAAAGCCATAAATAACTCAGTCCCGCACGCAAGACATATACGGTGCGCAAATCAGCGCTCAAATATTTCCCCATCTGCCGATGATAAAAAATGCATTTTGTTTACACTGCCTCGGCACTTATCTCTTTCTCTCGCACTCTGCCATTCTCATGCAATCTCTCTCTCTCTCTCTTTCTCTTTTTCTCTCTCTCCCTCTCTCCCATGCGAAGATACTTAAGGCGCGCGTATATATAGAGTCGCGAGCGTGCAGAGCGCTTCGTGTAATAGAGCCATAGCGCGCTATAGCCCATGGGCGAGATGGGGAAGGCCGATAGGCGCACGCCTGCTGCTCTTGGTGTGCATGTATATATATATATATATGTATGTATATGTGGAAGGGCCGCGTGTGCACGGTCGCGAGCATATCGACGTCAACGTACTGCTCTGCGCGCGCGCTCTCCCGGCCCACCGAAGATTGTTCTCATTTTTATTACTTTTATTATTGCCACAATGCGAACTTCCGCATATGTCCGCGCCGCACGAAAGCCTGCGTGTCCGCTCTGCGTTTATACCATGGCGGTTCTATTCTCTCTACTCTCTCTCTCTCTCTCTCTCTCTCTCTCTCTGTCTCTCGCTTCGTTGCTGTTTCACCCCCTTCCCATATATGTATGCGACTCTTATTTTCAGGACGCCTTGGTTTTGAAATTTTAGGATTTTTGCATTTATGGGCTCGAATTCATTTTTTTGTGGAAATAAAGCGATAGATAGCTGCAGCTTAAAAATTCCATTATGCGATGTATTATTGTTATCGGTTGATGTGGGTGTTTCCAAGTTAATTTACTGTAACGTATCGCTGGAGAAGGATCGAAAACTCGTTTACAAAAATACCCTCGATATTTGGAAAACTGACGTAAGATCTGCAACAGCCAGGGATAAAAATATTTTGCCCCATCAAACGGTGTCGTGAAGAAAAATATCGTTTCGCGAAAAATACGTATGAAGTTTCGATCTTACATCAGTTACATGTGAAAAAGCGCACGTTATTCCAGTCGAACAGCTGTAACTTTGTTGGTTCTCAGAATTTCGACAGCTGGCATGTTCTTAAAGTGCTTTTAAAATTACGGACGCTGATAAAACATAATAAAGAAGATTGACTTTTTGAATCATCGCTCTGACGTAACTTTACAGAAAGATTAATGATGATAAAAGTGTATTGCTAGGACGATATTAAAATGTTTTTTATTCGAAGTTTTTGTTCAAAAGTAGCTAACAGAAATTTTAAATTTTCTAGAAGTCGAATTGAAGAATTCAACTGAAACATATTGAAATGTAACATTTTCAAATATTACATAATATATTATTCGAGTAAATGAATGAAAATAATATATTTCCATGGCATAAAATGTTTAGTCGAATAAAAAATCTACCAGCACATTCGTTTAGCTAATAAAAATTTATCGATTGTCAAATAGAGCATGGAAAATATTTGTATAAATATTGTTGGGATATGTGCGCACAGCGAAACGTTTATTCGAATTCATGTAGTACAATAAATATTAAGCCATACATTTCAGTTGGCATAAATACGAGTTCTATAACTGCAGCGCTAATCGGTACGTTAATATTTGTCCCTATTCGTTGCTCCTCTTTTATTTACAACGCTCTATTCGTGTTTTCCATATTTTTTTCTTCTCTCTCTCTCTCTCTCTCTCTCTATCCTTCTCATTCAATTCTTTCTCTTCGCTTTTCTTTATCCACCTTTCGCGTTCCCTTTCTCATTTCTGCGACGCTATAGGTAGTTTTCGCGAAAAAAAGCATCGGAAAAACGAGTTTCCGGTGTTACTTGGAAAGTGCTTGTATGGGATTAACGTTTGCATTATTCTCGGGGCTTATAAGCTCACTTTTCTCGACCAACGCGAACACTTTCTTTCTTTTCTCCTCTGTTTTTTCTCTCTTTATTTTACTCTCTCTCTCTCTCTCCTTCACTTTTTATCTTTTTCGCCCTTCCCGATGTACTGTGTATTTGCTAATGTATGCAGAACAGGGCTGGTTTTAGATTGCACTATATGCATAATTTTCATAAGACGGATAATAATTATGTTTTTCGCGGATTACGGTCTGCCAAATTAGTTCAAATGAGTTTCGGAGAGATTTGCATTCGACACTCGCTTCTGTTCTATTTTTTTTGCCTCTTCTTTTTACTGCTTGTGCAAAATACATGGTACAGGCTACAATCATAGAGATATGTTGCTCTAATATTTCATAAGAGATTACAAAATTCTAGAAACTTTATTTTTCAAGTTCTTATGAATAGTATTAAATTTATACTTGACACAATAATTTATAGTATCAAACCGATTTTTAGTATTTTTATGCTTTATGTGAGGACGTTGAAAAGCATAAGCTCATCTGATAAAAAATGTTTCGGTACGGTTAGCGAATGACAACTAAAATCAGTGTCTACAACTTATTATACTGTATTTGTGTTAACAGCTTAAGCGCGAATTGCATAACTTTGACTGGGAATAACATAGAGCCACTTGAAGTTTCTAAAGCTGTAAACACACTAAAGTACAAAGTTCTTCCAAGTTCTATAAGTACCATGCAATATAAATGTTTCCGCTTCAAGAAAATTAGTGTTATATTAAGACTATCTAAAGTGCACTTTACATAAATGTTATTGAACTAAAGGGCGATCGCTTGAAGATGCTCATCGGGTATAATGATTTCTTAGAATTTAGGTAAAGTTTTTAATATTGCTTAATCACAGTGTATTTTGAATGTGTTTGCAATATTAATGCGTTGCGGGATACTGAGAAAATAATTTAATTGATTGAATTGAATCAGTACAATGAAAATTACAGAGGTTGATTTTTAATATTTAACTTATAAAATTATGACGAGCCGGTGAATCCTTAATCTATTTTAGAGCCCTACTATGAGACATTTGAGACATTTTAAAGAATTTTTTGATCTTCAATTTTGTTTATGTTGAAAAGGCTCACTAACCATATCCATCGGGTTGAATTTTATAAATTCTATTATACTTTTTGAAACTTGAGAGTAAAAACTGACGCAAAAATCCAGGAAAAAGTCAATCTAAAATATTCAAAATGAAAAAAGTTATTGTAACACAACCGCGTGCTTTGAAGAGTTATTGTGATATTTCATCATATTTTCAACATTTTGTTTGCTCACTTTCTTTTAAAATCTGCATCAGATGTAATTTCATACATTTCGCAATAAAATACATCCTTTATATATAAAAATTTACGAGTTACTGAAGTTAATCTCTTTCAATACTTATATACTTAAGAAATTATTTTAAAATTCAGTAAGAAGATTTGTGATAGGATAAGTCTGAAGGTATTAGAATGTAAGTGTGAAACTTAATTAGCTCTCCTAAAAACCAGTTTTCTTTTTTGCCATTACCGTCAAAGACGTAATGAGCAGAGTTAATCGGATTTAGCTTTAGTGGTCACGTTTTATTCAAAATTTTTCTTGCTAAGACCGGATCAGACCATTTGTAGAAAAATATGGAAGAAAAGGTAAGATGCGGTTGGTAAAAGATAAAATTAGCACTTAATAAGTAGCTTTGATAATACTATAAATTTATATATTTTAAAGCGGTTATTAGTAAAATTTTCAATCCAGTCGATTCGAAAAATTGTTGATTTCGCAGAACATCACGAAATAAATTGCGTTAGTAAAATTGTCAACAAAATATTACATACAAAAGTTAATTTGTTAAATATCCAGTTATTTTGCGATTCTCGAAATGATTTTATTCGAATATTCGAGTTTAAAAAATGTTCTTCGCTGCGATGTTTTGCCTTCACTAGAAAAAAAGGGAAAAACAACCTTAAAATAGGATTCTCCAGCAACAGCAGGAGCGGGAGCATCCAGTCAAATGCGAAAATCGAATCATCCAAAACGAAATTCCATTCATGCGCGACGTAAATCTCCTCACAAACACACACACACACACACACACACTGCGTATACACAGACACACGCGTATATAAGCTCTTGCTCCGCATTCGATGCTGGTGCAGTAGCTGCAGTGACTGGCTATGGTAAATTGGCCCGTTTTTTTACCCTTCAGTCTTCCCCTCCATCCCCTCACTTCAAAGTCCTTGACGAGCTACTAGTGCCGCTCTGCTGTTGCTCCCTCGGCCCCGAACTCTCACTGTTATCCCGTGGGACGAGGTAGATGGGAAGCAGGGGAGGGAAGACAAGGAGAAGAAGTAGGGATGAAGTGAGAGAGAGACAGGGCCAGAGAGAGAGCGAGAGAGAGAGGACTGAATAGAAAGAAAGTTAGGGTATGAATAAATGAGAGAGAAGGGGGGAGTGTATAAGAAGGAGGTGGGAAAGGTTAGTTTGGAAGACTAAGACTAAGCTTGGACGATTTTTGATAAGAATAATGGGAGGCTGGAGTTTGGTGAATATGAGCTAACATGACTCCTATGAAGCGTTAGACAATTTTGAGAATTTCTCAATATAAACATTAGCTTTTTACTTTGAAGTTTAGAAAGCTTTCCTTTGACGACTTCGTGCGCGTAATGCAAGTGAGATAAACTTTGTGGAAATGCACACGAGTGCGCAGTATTTGACTTGCTAATGGTTTATTAAATTCTTTCCCTTCTATATTCAGTTGAATAAAATATGAATAATGCATTGTAAGAAATTCTTGCTAGATTTCCATTACGCGATGGTATTCAAAAATTAAAAGACCGTTTGAAATTTTGTGGACCAAAGCAACTTTAAGTACAAAAATAGAACTCTTATGAGTAAAGCCAACTCAGCGTCTGACTCAACTTGGACATTCACTACTGCTTACAGATACTAGAACTATAATTACATCGCCTTATTTAAACGTACACAGTCCATTTCTTATATTAATAGTAAAATGAAAATCTATGAGATTACTATATAGACTATCGTATTTTTAGATCATTTTTAGATCGTGCGGCAGCAACTGCATTTTAAACTTTCTAAAAACACACTTGGTCCACAGTTCTATAAAAATCGAGAGAAATTCTCACCGTGATCCAAACGAAGCTAATATAAAAGCGAGAGAGTGCAAGGGAAAACCGAGAAGAACAATAAATATGGAAATAAGTGGCACAGGGAAGGAGTAGAGCCAAAATAAGAGAAGCGATAGAGTAGAAACAAAATCGCTAAAAGAAAAGAAAAGATGATGGCGAAGGAGGAAAGCGAGAGAAGAGAGTAAAAGAATCGAAGGGTATATGTACGTAGCGGAGCACGTAGGAAGTGTAGGTTGAGCGCAGTTTTAGGAGGAAAATCGAGAGACAGAGAGAGAGAGAGAGAGAGAGAGAGAGAGAGAGAGGACAAAAAGTTTTGAGAGAGGAGAAATCGCCTCGACCGAAGCTTTCCCTCTCTCCTCTCCTCTCGTCGTCTCACCGAGGGCGGGTTTCCGGCAATTTACGGTCGTCCAGCGAAACTGATTTCGCGGCGACGAAATTACTTCTTCCCTCCCTCTCTCTCTCTTTTCGTCCTTCTCCAGTGGCCGATCATCTCCCGGGTGTCGTGTGTATGGTGGAGGGACAGAGGCAGCAAACGCGTCGCGTCCCAGGCTTCCCGATAACAACGGACTTATCCACAAAATGATCGTTTTATGATTTTTTACGATTTCGTGAGGGACCGCGACTGGAACTTTTGTGATTCTCAAGAGTATTACGTGCTCGGCCACTATGTACAATCTGGGAGTTGTTATGTACGTCCATGTGTAACGTAGATGGGTTGCATCGAGTCTTGAAAGTTCGATTCAGCGACTTCCGGTGGTTTGTGTGTGTGTGTTTGAGCAAGGCTCCATAGTTGCTCGTTATCGTGTTGAGACTTTGTTTCTCATTAGTTTCGCTCGAATATCGCGCGAGATTTTTCGTATCATAAAGCAGCTGCGATGTCTGCGAGGTATATGTTTATTTAATTATATAAATATACGAGGATGAGCTTGGAGAGAGAGAGAGCGCGAGGGCGAGAGTGTTGAGCATTAATTTTTCATGCGAGGCGCTACAAACAAAAACAAAATTCACGACCATTATAAAAGCTTTTATGATGCTCCGCGGAAATTATGTTTTGAAAATAAAAACTTTTATTTTGTTGAAGTGCCGAGGCCGCAGAATAATGTTTTTTAGCGCTCTCTGCAAAAGTGGAATTAAGAAGAAAAAGTTTTATTTCCTCGAAAATACGCAAATTAAAGAGTACGATTTTTCTAATTAATCGCTAATTGATTTTGAAACATAATTGAAACAGCTTTTCATACTCTCGTATGCATTTTTAATTAAATTATACTGAATTATTTTTCAGCATCCCTGCAGATTCGATGAAATGTGTAACCTAGTTAATTGAATAACGAGAATATTTCAAATACGGTGAATAACCGTGCGGGATAACGGAGACCATATATTATTATTTCCGTGTACACCGCCTACTCATTCATTGTGAAACATCGTAGCGTTTCTTTAATAAAAAAAAAAAAAAAAATTCATGTATTCGAGTGTTTCTGCAAAGACAAAAAGTCAGTTCCTCTAAACCATCAACAACAATTGCTTCCACGATGCATAGATCAATGACGCGCGCCCTACCAATTCAGATATATTCAGTCCAGATCGCGCGCGAGTGTCCTGCAGTCGGTGCTAATTAAGAAGCAGCTCACCGTATCCCGACCCACCAAACACTGCGTAAGAAAAAATCGTGCGTCCGGAACGTTCCAGTTTCCAACGCAGTCAGGAGCTCTCCAACAGAGCCAATACATACAGCGCTTTGCACCGCTTTAAATATGAAATCGACATAGAAGTAATTATCGGTGGTATATACGCAGCATTAAACGGTTTTGCGCGAACAAACTAATTAAAATCTTAATTACGGAACCTCGACGCGCCCGTCATTATGCGCTCTGCAGGGTTCGGCATAGTTTCGCGACGCTTTTGCCGGGATGCCTACTACTCGTTGGGGCGGCGCCGCCGCGTGTTTAACGATTGTGATACTTGCTGTGTTCGAGTCGCGCTCGTCAAAGCCATATATATACGTACATTGTAAATGCCTTCAATTATTGGCGTTATTCGATTTATGTCTCGCAAGCGGGTAGACCTACATTTTGGGGGGACTGCGCGGCAGCGGCGGTATAAATTTTCGTATTTCGCGCATTAATTAAATCGAATAAACAATGGGGTGATTTTAACTGCGCATTACGGGTGTGTAGGAGGATTGATCCGCTTAGCGCGTTTATTCCGCAGGGCAGGAAGACCCGCATTTAATCGGCAATCTGTGGAAAGTGCGGCGAGAGTATATGAGTAGTGCGGATAGGGAAAAAAATGACTCTCAAATAGAGAGACGCGTATATATGCAGGGCGGCCGGAGTACAATCAAATATATATTCTCACGCTGAATTTCGAAATGATTTCAAGAAACTTTCATGCTCTCGCGGACCTCGCTCCGATGGTGATTTCCAATGGGGACCGGCTTTCCCCCTGCAAAATCGTAGTATTTAAAGCAGCTCGTTTTCGGCCACGATTATTCCGCGAGCTCGCACTGCGCACGTTTAAATAAAGTACACGAAAATAGCTTTAGCGCGCGATATGAAAGGTGCCTGCTTAGCGTGCTGCACCGGGTCGAACGTTAATCCGTTAATGGCAAAGGTGGCGCTCTCTCTCCTAACTATTTTTTTTTTTTTTTCAAAAAATGTCACATTTCCCGGCGTTTGCACGCCAGATTAGTTCCGACAATTCGTGATGTATCGCGTCGTTCGTCTCTCTCTCTCTCTCGTGCGATGGCGCGTGACGACCCGAAAAACGAATTCCGACGACAAATTATTTATATACGATCGCCTCTCGCGGTAGTTTAAACAATTTTCGTTTTTTGCTCCGTGTCCCATATACTCACTTTCGACTATTAAATTTTTTCCCGGTAGTCGTTGACGCGATCGCGCGCGTGTTCTCGTCTGTCCTCTCTCCCGCGGAGAATTCATCGTGCCATCGAGCATTTAATTTAAAAATATTGACTTTTTAAACATTATACCCGCGTATTCCGGCGGAAATGAAACGAAACAAAAAATAGCGGCAGAGGAGTAAAACATAGAGAGAAATATACGCGGTGCGGTATAACGTGCATTTTTACGCTCAATTGTTTCGGAAATCATTGGCCAATTGGCACGATTTAGCCAGTCGGTCGTGAAACTTTGATAAAAAGAGAGCGAGAGGAAGAGAGAGAGTCTCGCCACGATCATGGTGAGCTTTTCGCTCGACTACTGCGGCTGCAGCAGCAGCACCTGTCGCTAATTAAAGGCCACGCCTTTTCATTTCTCTGACGTGCGATCGATCTTTCTCTCTTTTGCGGATGAAAAAATTTCCCTACGCAATCGACGTATTCCGTGTTATACACTCGTTGTGTGTGTGTGTGTGTGTGTGTGTGTGTGTGTGTGTGTGTCTTTTTTGTTACCTATGCACATTCAGGTTGACGGTTGCGCTTCGGATATTTTAGCCTGTTAATTAAAGAAAGATTGCTGCGGCTGCTGGCGGCGTATGCTTCGAGTACCTCAGCAAGTGTCTGCTGATTTTAATTTTCGACCGAGTGATTAAAAAGTTGGCAGCGGCACACTTGCACTCTCTCTCTCTCTCTCTCTCTTTTTCTCTCTCTCTATATATGGATCTATATGGGCATATGGATGTTTAGAATTGCAAAAGTCGAAGTGTATGCGACATTCGAATCCTATTAAGAGGAAAAAGAGTCTTTTTTAGGAATTTTCAAGGCGATCGAAAGATTATTTATCCATGTTGTACTAGATTTACGCAATATCTAATGATTGGAGCGTACTAAAGTTATGCGCATAAATTTGAACTACTCTCTCAAGTTTCCAGAATAAGAATTCACTCTATGTAGGACAAAACGCAAAATTGGTTGGGTTGAAATAGTATGGACTCGGTTGTAGCGTTGTGGAATATCTTTGAAAAGTATATAATTTAATAATCGTGCAATTACGATATTGAACTTCTTATATATTTGTTGAAAATTATTTTAACCCTTTACAGGGCAAGAAGAGTAGCTACAAGCGCCGGTAATATTAGATGATTTTCGTTAAAGGCTTTTGACCGTTTATCAGGTCATTCATAATGTGCGAGAGCTGCTCTCTCGAACGCCTCTCGTACGTTTCAGGCGTGCGTGAGATCGATCGAATCGATTTGCATGTACCGCGATACTAGGCTTTTCCTCTCCCTCTCTCTATCTCTCTCTTATTAACACTGCCACCCGCTCTTCCCGTCGTTCGCTGGATCGCCACTTCGTTTGCCTATAATCTTGCTACGCGTACTCCGCCTCTTTTTCTACCTCGCTTTTTACCATTGAATCCCGTGTGGTAGTCGCGAAGATAGCTTGGCTTTCGAGGTGTGTGTATTTGAGTAGAGATGAATTTGCGACAGAAGTAAATAATGCGAACGATTGTAGTCATTTGGCATAGAATGTTTAATTTAAATTATGCCAACTGAGACGAAGACAATTGTCAGTTGAGCATTTATAATTTCTTACATAAAAGGGACGCCATTTGATTATGCCATAGTACTTATATTGTATTGTTTGATAATCGAATTACAATCTGGTTAGCATCTCCCAAAACTGCTGCATTACTTTATTTTGTGCATAGACTAAACGGGGCTCTAGAGCAATATTAACATTTGCGAATCGAGACGACGGCATACAGTACACAGAGCGCATGTATTTCTCTCATACAATCTACTTCCATTCTCTCTCTCTCTCTCTCTCTCATTCTCTTCTGTTTTCATCTCTCGCGTTCCTATATTTCAATTCTAACACGTAGCGTTACGGCTTTCTGATTCTCTCTCTCTCTCTCTCTCTCTCTCTCTCTCTCTCTCTCTCTCTCTCTCTAGAGGTTATAGCGACGCGGTAACTCGCTTACGTTTTGCCAAATTTTCCCGTATGTCGCTGGCGATAACAAGATTTTCGAATGTAATGAGCAGTTGTGCTCTCTGCGCGTACCGGTATCTACTTTGAGTACGTCGAATGTGTGCAGTTGTTTTGCGCGATAGACTGGCTCAACATCAAAATTACAGGGAATCTCCATTAGATCTGCAAATAAAAAGTATTCGAACGAATCGTCAACTCCCCCATGCTACAAGTTATTTATCTCTCGTGTCAATTAGTCAATATTGAATTTTCAACGAAAAGTCAAGCCATAATATGCAGAGCATCCATGCATTATGAAACATCGGTATAGTCGACTTTCGCTACAGTGTCCAAACCAACGATCCGCGTGAAATATGTCCATCGCGAAAGGTTGGCCATTATGAATTATTTTTCCCATGCAGTCGAAGAGCCTCAGCTCTCCTCTCACCTCTTTTTCACCATCGCCTCTGAAACATTAATCGCGACAGCTACGTCCAAAGTTAGCGAATGCCCTTTTAAATTCAGCGGCAGCCCGTTCGTACGTAATCGCCGTGTTGTATATATATATATACACCTGCGTCTCGAATAATTAATCCGACTCTCTTTTTGTACGTAATACTGGGTATAGAGAGCCTACAGCGAATGATAAGCGCGGTAAAGTGCGGCCGTTGTTACACGCCCCTCCTACCCTCCGGCCGTCGTAATAACATTAGGCTTGTGCGCGTATACACTCGTAGAGCTCTAAGGAAGCGCATCAAAGTCGGAGCAATTAATACGTCGTTTAAGCTTGAAGCTACTCTAACGGCCTCCTCTCCTACTCAGCTCCTACAGCCTCTGCCGTGGTAGAGAAACGCGGTGCAATACACGTGGAGAGCGACGAACCTCCGCAATTTCGAGGTTTGACTCGACGAGAGAGAGAGAGAGAGAGAGAGAATAGCGCAATAGTTGCCGCCGCGCTGCTTAAACCCTTGCCGCGCGCGATGATACAATTTCCTCGATGGCCACCAATTGGCCTTTAAAGTTATTGAAGCAATTAGTGGATGAAATGCCTTGCGGCTGATGAATGTTTTCCGAATTGCGTTTGGGCCCTTTGATGGACGCGACGATTCGCTCTCTCTGTCTCTCTCTCTCTTTCTCTGTGGATAACGAAATGCAAGAGCTACGATGTTCTTATTGGATTTTTGTCTAACGAGTTATTCATTTCGAATAATTGTGTTACGTGTATTGTGATACGGGATTTAAAGAGATCAGCTGTTATGAAGGCAATGAAATGAAAGTAAAACGAGGATTATGAAAGTTCAAAAGTAGGCCTTTTTTCCACTGGAAACGAATAAATATTGATAAAATAAAAGAATTAAAATAATACCGTATGTGAATTCCTTTTGTAATAGATAATAGAAGATTTTAAAATATTGATTTTACGGTATACGGTTCATAGAAAACATCACGATGCCACATAGAAAGATATTTTTTCACTGGAATTCTTCCGAAATCCGAAAATAATTAGTTCAACAATCAAGTACGTTTAATGAAATAGTACATCAAAAAGCACAACTCAACTTCCAGCTCGTTCAATTTCCAGAAAAAAAAAAGAATCAACCAATACGCATCGTTCAATTAAACGCAACTTTCGCGTGTAAAAAGGCCTCTCCAAAAATTCCAATCCAAGCATCGATCACGCAATCCGATTCGGCACAAATACGAGCATAAAAAAGAAGAAGGATGCATGATACAAGTACATCAAAGAACAGAGGCAGAGAGAGAGAGAGCAAAAAAACAACAAGCAACACCCTCACTTCGTGAAATGATAAAGGAATAGAGGGGGCATAGAAAGAGAGAGATGCACATAATAGCAACGCGTCTGGCATGTGCTCCGCGGTCTCCCGTAAAAAACAAAACAAAAGAAGAAGCGAGTTGCCAAGTGGCAACTCATTGTGCGAAAGGGAAGTTTAATATCGGGCCGCTTATTGTTTGCGCATTTCGTTTATTTTTCATTCGTGAGCCGCGGCCCTTTCACGAGAGAAGCACGGCGGTGCTCTCGCGTGCTCAACCCTCTCTCGCGTTCTTTCTTGTTGTGTGTACAGACCGAGCGGCAGCGGCAGCAGCAGCCGCGTATATATACGAGAGCACACACACGGTCGCCTTCATTCAATGCATCAATTGCCATCGGAAGAGAGAGAGAGAGCTAAAATGACAAAACGAGCGTTGTATCAAAAGGTAAACAGACGCGTGTAGGCGGAGAGCTGTCCGAGACTTTAAGAGGACTAATTATTATTAACGCATAGCGTGCCTGTGGCTTAAGACACGCGAAAGTAAGGCTGCACAGATGTGAATAGTGCAAGCTTTAATTACGAGAAAACGACTGTGGTGCTCAGCGTGTGTTTATTGAAATTTCGATATTAATGCATATATTGGATATCGGATTGAAGTATTTGATTGAACTTTCATTTAGTTCGAGAATCCTATATTTCAACTTTCGAAAGCGCCATATTTGCAAAAACAGGTGAGGTATCTCGATTTATTTTAAAATATAGCAAACAATCAGATACATCAATTTACATGGGATTTCTACGATTTCTCTCCTATAGAACCCCGCTGCATTCTTTGCTTGCAATTCCAAGCTTTACATGGGCTCGCGCAGTTATTCTGCAAAAAGTGTCCATTTTCACTGCATCGCCAAAGCTTCCGCAATTCAAAAAGGTAAACTTGTTAAACTCGAGTTCTCCACACTCGAGTCCTCAAAAGTTTCTTGTAATTGAATCACAAATACTGGATATATACAGCATCCCACCTCGAAAAAGTGGCGCACTTCTCTACTTGAAAACCATCAGCGCTGGTAAACACGTATACAACAGCAGGCAGACAGCATAGAACAACGGCATTCGCGGCATCCTCGCGAAAATTCCAACTCAAAATTCAAGCGCAATTGTACCTGGCCTTTTGAAATCCAACGGATTTCTCCCCGTGCTGCTGTGCTGCAATAATATACATAGCACATAGGTTGTACTGCGCACACCATAGAGAAGAGAGAGAGAGAGAGAGAGAGAGAGAGAGGCATCCATAGAATGCGCGAACGCGCACAAAAGGGAGAAAGAAAAATTCTAGCGGGGAAAGGAGCACACTACACCGAGAGAGAATGAAAGGACGAAACAAGAATAGCCAATTCGAGCCAATAATTGGAATCCTAATCAATGGAGCGCGATCAGTCAACCATGCCGCTCGCTGCTCTCTCTCTCTCTCTCTCTCTCTTTGCAGCAACAGCAGCAGCAGACGGTCCCTGGGGTAGCAGCAGCAGCAGCAGCACACGGTATATATACCGATAGAACGAGAGGGAATGTTGCCGGGAGGCACGCAGCGAGCGATCGACGGATGCGAGAGAGAGAGAGAGAGAGAGAGAGAGAGAACCGAGAGGAACACACACCCGTTAGCTTTGGCACAAAGAATTTATTGACTCTCATCCGCGAAACCCGTTGCTCTCTCTCTGTCCTCGTCGCCAGGTAGAGAGATAGAGAGAGAGAGAGCGCGTAGGCGTAATTCAGCCCGGGAGAGAGATCGGAGGATAAAGAAGTCGAACGAAAAAATAATGGTGTCAGATGGTGGAAGTGATAATGCGACTACGCAGCAGCGCACGGGCGAGCGGTTCAGAGGAGGAGGAGGAGGGCTTTCGCGCGTGTTTTTTGTCGCGGATGATTTATCGCCCCGCGGGTAGCTCTCGAGAGCTTTCTGACGTCGACTACGTTTTCTTTAATCCGCGGGGTGTTAATGCGCTCTCGCTCCTCAATGGGTACATTTCGATTTCAATTGCGGCATTTAGTTTGAATATAAATCGAGGTCCGCTGCGGTGTAATTCGCTGTGGTTAAGCGACAGCTTTTTTTGTATACGCGTTATAGGATTTTACAGGACTCTGGATTCACACATTGTGCTATTTATAAATGCGAGTTTTGAAATGATGGTTAGAAAAATTTATGTACAATATGCCATATGACTATTGTAATCTAACGAAGCGAGAATTTTAACGATACATTTTTATTATTTTATTTATATTGCTGGATATCGAATAAATATAACTATACAGTTTTCGAATATCCACAGTAATGTAGGTTGCTATTAATAACGCAAGTTTGTAAAGTAATTAACCTCTTTAAGTCGAAAAGAGGAATATGTCCAGCGGGGATAGATAAATATGAAAAAAATTATCTCGCATCCCCTCGGCGGGATTGAAAAAGTAAAAAAAATAACACCGTTCGTTAAAGTTTTCAATTAAAATGTACAATGTGTACAGGCCAGTTACAGCGTATAAACGAGCTAATTTCCAAAGTTCATTATTAGTAGCGAAATATGAAATCGCCATCTCGAATAACCTAAATGTTGTTTTCTTTTCTTTTATTAATCGCGAAGACATAAGTTATTTACGGTTGGATGACTTCTATAAGATAGCCAAGATGCCGCGAGCGCTTAAAGATTGGAGGCTTACCTTATTCACTCGCTGTCACAGAGCTTAAATTATATCAACTGCAGAATTCTCCTTTCGTATTTGAAGGATTATAGGTTTTCTTTGCTCCCGAGTTTGTGAAAGAGCAGCCGTATTTCGCGTTTTCGCAAAAATGTAGAGTTCCTATCGAAGTAATCGAGATTTAATACTTTAACTAATTGAATATTAACCAGTAATGATGGGGAATACAGTGTCCGTTGAATTGGGTATTGCATTTAATGTATCGGCGAGGAATTCAATGTGCGAGTAAATTACTATTAGTAAGCCGTTAACGGAATATATAATTTAGAGGCCATCTGAACCCACTCTAACCTACATTGATAATTTCAATAATTATCAATGGGCTCGGGTTCGATCGTGTGTAACAAGTACCTCGGAATGAACGCTGCTACTTTAGAGAATGGACACGTCCTGTATACTGCTCAAAATCCAAAGAGAATAGATCCATTTCACGAATCTCTCAATAGGCAATCAATTATCTCAAGAGAGAAAAAAGGGCCCAACAAAGGGCACAATCGATCCTTTCATATTTCTTCGGCGTGAATTTGTCGAATCGCGGTATTTGATTCCTACATGCGCATTCGATCTCAAAGCGCCAGAGAGTGTGCGTGGGAGTGAGTGAGAGAGAGAGAGAGAGAGAGAGAGAGAAAGAGAGGAATGTCGAAGGGCAGCAAAGGACGCGCGTGTTGCGAGGAATCAGGAAGAAAGGATATCGGATTTAGCGAGCGCGCGATGCAAACTAAGCCCGAGGCTTGAATTGCCGGTGATTGGAAGGAGAGAGTGAGCGAGCCGCGTGGCAAACATCCGGAGGAACCTCTCTCTCTCTCTCTCTCTCTCTCTCTCCCGCCATCAACGCACACCCAATTCCCATACGACGCGAACGACGTGTCTGCCTACACATCTCTCTCTGAGTGTATGTGTATGCCATTCTATAGGTGTATACGTGTGTGAGCCTGTAAGCGCGTTATACGGCGAGGCCGTGCGAATCGCGCCGGGGCGAAATTGCAAATTCGAACGCATCTGTTATCGAAGGAATATAAATTGAGGATTTTTTTTGTCCCCAACCTCTACGCGTGTCCGAAATAAAATACACTGTCGTCGCTCGGCTGCCCGTGCGCGCTTTGTTTTATTATTATAATAGTCATACAGCGGTATTACGCGATGCACTTTTACGCATGTCTCCCACGTTTTCTGTAATTAAATGATGGAGCTTTGGTCAAGTGAACGCGTTATCGTATACCAATTGTAAACACAAATTTGAAATTTGCGTTAACGATGTAAAACGATTTTCGCGATAACGATGAGATGCATATATGTGTATGTCTGTGTTTTAAATAATTAATTTGCACGGTGGAATGTCTGACGCGATTGGTTTTCTCGGAGGATGCATTTGCTGCATTTTTAAAGTGAGATGTCGAATTCCGAGTTGATGCCGATGAGAACGCTTTGTCGTTCATTATTCATTCATTTTAGAGCTCGTTTTTGTTTCAGAGTGTCAACTGATAATGGAATACCATATATATTATTTTTTATGGACAAAAATATGACCAGCATGGAGGAAAAGGCTTTGAGTTTACACTATTGTAAAGTAATGTAAGTAGTTTACGCTCATCTTTTAAATTCATTTGTTATTTAATTATCTATAAACTAACACTACAACATCCAAAAATCGCACCATACCTTTTACCACGTAGTTTCATCAACAGAATCGAATCATAAAAAAGGCACATGCTTAAAATACACGTAGAAATGCGATTCGATTACTTCGCAGAGGCGATAGCGGTCAGTGCATCCATCGCGACAAAGCCTCCTACACACAAACACACACGAGAGCCCGAACTTTTTCATTAACGAAATCCAATAACTCAAAAGGCGAACAATGGCGCATTATCATTCACGGTCACCGAGAATATATCCTCATACGTTTTCTCGTCCATCCACTCTCTCTCTCTCTCTCTCTGTTGCTCCATCTTTCTCTAGCCAACAACAGCAGCAGCAGCAGCAGCAGCAGCAGGAGCAGCAGTACGCGCTCGTACACACAAAGAGGAGCGCGGTGGCGAGCGCGTGGTACAGCTGCCAGTGGCAGAGTTTCGTTAACCGCGCGGACATTCGAGATTTACGCTGGTGTGCGGTCTGCCGAGAGGAGAATTGATCGGTAGGTAGAGTATATAAGATAGACCCCGAGTAGTCCAGCTGATTATCTGGTCGAAGCCGAGATTGGACCCCATATTGCCGAGGGATGAAGCGCTCACCAAGTCTCTCTCTCTCTCTCTCCCTCTTTCTTCCGCATTCGTCTTCTCTAATTAACAGAGCGGATAGTAGAGGAGTGTCTATATATATATATACACAGTTCCGCAGGGTCGGGTGGAGCTTAACCACGACTCTGCAACTTCGCTGCGACCGACAGCCGCGTTATGTATCTCCTTATTCGCGCACGATTGGTATCCTTCACGTATCTCGTGTGCACCAGGCTTGTAAGAAGGGATCGCAGTTCCCGAGTCAATGACGGAATCGAGTCCGTTCCTCGTGATCCCGTGACTTTTTTAATCAAGGAGGAAAATGAGAAGCATTTTATTGGCTTCGGTAGGATTAGGGTTGCTTTTCCAAGACTCTGTAATATATAACTGGCAGTTAGTGCATGGGAGGATTTTGACGTGATAACAAGTGTGCGAATTCACCATGTATCCTTCCAAAATTTAAATTAATTCATTACATCGTTGAATTTATAGGTTTAATAAGTGGTAACAAAATTGCTATTCCCCAAAACTTGTGATACACCTATTTCAACTGTAATAATATACAAAATCAGCAAAAACGATTACATCCCCATCCTCGATTGAATTCGATCGGCTTATATATAGAGGCCCCAGCGCGCGAGCGAGCCCATAAAGCGCCATCAAAATCACTCGGCGTGTCCCTATACCCGCCAGTCCTTCATCTACATATTTCTAATTTGCTCCGCGCACACTGTCTCTGCTCCCCCCTCCCCGCCCACCATTTTAATCTCCCCTCCATTCCTCAATCTATCTCTCGCTCATATCTCTCCCTGTAGTCAGTCGGCGGCTCTCTCGCCTCTCAGCTCTCTGGCTTGCGCCAAAGCCCCATTTCGGAGCATCGAAGCGGTTATTACGAGTATGCTCTGGTCGTACAGGGAGGGTAGCGAAGTGAGAGAGGAGAGAGCGAGAGGATATGGACCAAGGAAGTTCGAGAGAGAGAGAGAGAGAGAGAGAGAGAGAGAGAGAGAGAGAGCGAGATCTCGGGAGGAGAATCGGAATTAAACTGGTTACATCGCGGAAACGCATAGCCTCTTCATATATCCTGATTTAAATTGGGTCGGCCTCGGTGCTGCTGCTGCTGCTACATCGCGCCTCCGAACCTCCTTCTCATCGCAGGAGGCGCGCACTACTTCCGCCACCAGGCCCATACTCTTTGCCGCTTTCTCAGGGCTTAATTTCCCTCCGTACCCGTTCCTCTTCCTCTCTTTCTCTCTCTCTCTCTCTCTCTCTTTTCCGTGTGAAGAGAGAGAGAGAGAGAGAGAGAGAGAGATTCGTGCACACGGCGGAAGATCAGATTTTCGGTAAAATTTGCCGAGGGAATTTCTCGAGAGGTATTACGAGGTGGGAATGGTCGGAAGGGTGGATGGGGGGTGGAGGGATCTTTAGTTTCGAGACGAGATTTCAATTAATTTCTATTGTAAGAGGGAGGGATGCGAGCGAGAGAGAGAGAGAGAGGGGGGTGGGGGCGAGAGAAGGAGTATGAGCTCGTGAATGATAAGGGATTCTTCGGATTTTAGCCAAGCGTAAGTTGGCGGGCGAGGAATGGAGTTGGCTGAGTGCATACCGTCCGCGAGAGAATGTGTCCTGGCAAATTAACGAGTTCAAGGCTTTTTCAGAATGAGGTATTTGCGAATGATTTGCCGAGGCTCGGGCTCCCTGGATTTTCAACTCCAATTATTTCCGGTGTACAGACTTTGTCCGAGAATCGTTTTCAAAGGTTTATAACAGCTTATACGTACGTATATTTGCACGATCAGCGCTAAAAGAGAACACATTTCTGCGGCAGAACCTTCTCGAGTGAGCGAAAATACGAATTTGCCTAGAATTTTCAGGAACGAAAAATGAAGCAGGATAGGGTACATATATATATATATATATATATATAACGAAAGGCCATTACCTCCGGGGTGTTGCACTGTGGGTTCATAGCGCGATATTGGCCGTAGAAAGCGAAGCCTCGCGGCGCGCGTAAATGATAAAGTACACCACGTGCGCCGCCTGCTATACTCGCGCCCGCACCAAATTATGCAAATGGGAATTTTAATTATCGTGATTTATACTTCATCAGACGGTATAGCGATAGCGCGGTACCCATAGTCGCTCATATACGCGAAAATGCGCGCGCATTTTAGGTCCGTTCCCATGGCCGATTAAAGCTGTATCCTCGGACCGCGCGACTGTATACGAGTTATATATATTTTTACGGGAAGTTTGCGCGATGTCTACAGGGCTGCGAAACAATAGCTGAGCCGGTATATAGAGGGGAGAAGGTCGGCCTCGGGGATTTATTTTACAACGCTGTATTAATGCCCGGCTGTGTTTGTTTACGGATTCGATGAATATCTCGTTCAAACACGGGCCTCCACGAGTTACCGATCGATTTATGAGAGATTTCAGCCCAGTTTTTCATATGGATTCCTCCTCTCTCTCTCTCTCGTTTTTTTTAATCCACGCGCTACTTTTTTAAAGCTACTTTTCATCTTTTTGAAAAACGACTCTCTATATCACTCTCTCTCTCTTTCCCTCGGCTAGGCTCGCAGTTTCTCTCACTCCATTGATTGCAAACATGCATAAAACTGGAAGTGGCCATGTTCGTAATGCTTTCATAGCTCTCGGAACAAACAAAAACAAAAAAAAAAGTATATATACGCATATCCAAGTGGCGTGTAATAAAATTTGTTTGTGCTTCCGCCGGAAAAAAGTATACTAAACGTTAAATTTACGGGGCCACATTTCCGCCCCATTAATCAAGGGATAATCTTTGCACAAATTCGCTGGATATATAAAGCAACGGCCTTATGCGGAATCGTTATACCGGCACAAAAAATCGCTTTTAAAAAGGGAACCTGTTTGACGTAACTATACATACATAGAGCGCAAACTCGCGCTTTATGCATCTCAAAGTCAGAAACGCGCGAGTACGTGCGGCTACGGAGAAAATGACCTTACGTTATGGTTTTCGCCACCTTCGAAGGTATTAAATTATTATAGTCGTGCGCGTCGACTGCCGGCTGGTTCCCGTGCATGTCCTGTGTGCGTGTATGTGTAGGTATCGCGAATGTAACAGCAGCGAGCGACCAAGAAATGGCAAAGTTCGCGCAAAGCTGCTGGTTGGCACATGGAGCAAAGGGTTGCGCGAGTTTGCGCAACTTGGCACGGACTCTCTCTCTCTCTCCTTCTCTCTGTCCTCTCTGCTATACCTAACCCATACTCGTGCGCAGGCTGAATTTCGCGTTTGACGCTGCACACCATCGCGTATATAGCGAAGAACATGAGCTGGCTAGAGACCGTAATTATTGGCAAGAGTATTTATTCTCGTTATTTGTGAAATGTGCGTATGAAATAAAACTGTCGATTGCTTTATAAAATGTAATTGTTGTATGACGCATTAATTGACGTGTAAAAATAAAATTCAAGGTTTCAAACGAGGATAAATTTAATTGTATAAAATAATGCCGTTATATTGAATTTAAATTAGTTGTTTAGAATGATCCGAGGCATAAATTTTAGATTTAATGCATGTACGTATGCACATAAATGTTTGCGTAAGCTATATACGCGTGACTTTAAGTTGAAGGCTAAACACTTACAGCATCTGCTTTTTTGCATCATAGAACACGTACCTGCACGAGTGCATACGTAAAACAAGTTGTTACATCAGATAAGGTTGTACAGCAGTAAGAACGATTCGATTCTATTTATACGTAAAATACGAAAGAAAAACTTTCCATAAAAAATCATTAAAAGACTCTACGTAAAGATCGCAGTTTGATAAAAAAAAATTCCACGTTGTACAAACAGAGCGAGCGCTTAGTTGAATTTACATGGAATAAAAATTTCCCAAGTACTTTTATAATAAATTCGTTATGCCAGTTAAACGCGAGTTAATCTCTTAATCGAGCCAGTTGTAAAGTAACTCTCAGCCCTGCACCCTCCGTAGTCTTTTAATAACGCGCGCGCAGTTTTTGCAGGGTTCAGCGTGCGGCCCAAGCAAAAAAGGAACACGTTGTGTTCGAAAAACAGAAAATGAGGAAAGCCCAGGCAACCGAGCACAGGAATAATAAAACGGAATGCAAGAGAAAGAGAGAGAGAGAGAGAAAGAGAACGAGTGGGACGGAGAAAAATAGAAGTAGCCGCAGGTTTAAAGCTTAGCCGCGGACAGTTTGCCGCATCCGGTTAACTAGTCCCATTAAGTGGGCTGCTACTTTTCGCCCAGTTGGTCCCTAGTTTCGGTAGTTAAAAGTTAACCCGTATACGCCTCGCCTCTCGTTTCCTTTGCGTCTCGCCGCACGTATAGGCCACTCTTTTCGCCGCGGTCCTCTTAGAGCGAGAGTGAGAGAGGAGAAGGAGGAGGAGAGACCTGGACCGAGAGTTTGCCGAGAGATCCTTGTGACGCCTCACCAAGAGAAAGCCGCACGCTACTAGTTAAATCTCTCTCTCTCTCTCTCTCTTTGTCAGGAGAGAAGGAGAGACTTGCGAGCGAGTTCAAGAACCCCCCGTGCAACGTTGACGCTATATACTGGCTTTTCTCTGAATTTAGGATTTGTGGATAATGCGCGAGCAGCTCACTCGACACCGGAGAGTCACGCGTGTATGTGTGTGTAGGTGGCGTGTGTTGCAATCAGCATATTTGGAACTTGTGCTGGGAGAGGGAGCGTACGGTAACCTACACTAAGGAATTGACTTTTTGTTTAGTTTTAATTCGATGTTACATTACGTTAAGGAAAGTTAGTCAAAAGTATGTGTGTTTTTATGAAAGTCGTTTATATAAACTAACAGATATTTTCCATTTGGATAATTTGAAAATAGAATCTTCAATATCGTTATTTTTCCCTATTTCTTGTATACAATTAACCTTATAGTTCGTTTGTGAATGTGGTTCAAAGTTAAATAACTACGTTGCTAATACGTTGGAGCTGTTTTAATTAAGAAATATTATTGTTAAGCCAGATTTGTTAAATAGTTTAATTTTAATTAAGAGGAGCACGCTGCATCTTAATCCTTTGTTTTGTCTGGAAATTTGCATAACATCAACATAAAATTTAGCACTGGTAGTTCTCGATTTGTGCACGGTGCAAAAATTTACATTTACTACATGCAATTCATTTTTACGGGTATAGTCCTCGATTTATCCGATTAATACGTTCCTGGAAACTTATATAAATGCAAATTTCCGGGCTACTCGAATCAGTGGTCTATACTTCCTCAGAGTAATGGAAAACCGAACCTTTATTAATCATCGTACAATAACATTCAACATATGAAGCAAGTGTAGCTAATATCTCTGAAATGCGTTAAAGACCAGCGAACTAATGAATTTAAGATGTTTAAGTTCAATGACTTACAATATGCATGTAAAATATTTATGCTTGTAAGTTCTAAAAACATTAGTACTTAAATTCACGTTAGTTCGAGTAAGATATTAGCTCGATAGCAATTATTAATAGAGAATTGGTTAAGTTAGCTTAACTTAGTAAGTTAGTTATCTCATTTAGTAGACTAGTCAAAGTAGCGTTCTAGTTGTAGTTGCACAACTAAATTAGGTCAGGGTAGTAGTTGGTTGTCCTTTGATTTCACAAAGAAGAAACAGAATTTCATAGCGACCATTTACTTCTCTCATTGTAATAAAATACCGTCAGCTAAACGATTTATCACAATGTACAAAATAAGAATTCACAGAGATGAAAAGAATAATGCTGTTTTGAGTCTTCAGCCATTTAAACATTAACTAACATTGTTCCAAATTGCATTTTCAGATGGTAAATATTACACGCCAGCATCCGCCACCCGCACGTTACACCAACACAGCCTACCATCGGACAATTCATCACAACCAACAACCCACCCCTCAGCGGCAACATTGCTTTAATAATTAATATAACAGTCCCTTACCTTGACAACGGGCTGCTGATGATATAGTGGGTGTAGTAGAATATGCTGGCCATGGAGACGAGCAGCAGGGCGGCCACGCACCTCTTGACCGTGGCCTGCTTGACGACGTAACGGGGCGCGAGGGCACCGAGGAGCGGCACCACCGCCTCGCCCGTCGTTAACTTCATCGCGAGGCTGTAGAGTCGCGACGACGCCAACTCCAGCTTCCTCTTCAGCTCGAGCTTAACCAACGCGAACTCCAGACCGGGATTCGTCGTAGTCGGCGGCTTCTTATTGTTCGCTGCACAGCCACCCTCGCGAAGAAGCCTCGCCTCCTCCGATTCTGGGTGCATCCGCTGTGTTTGTTGTCTCTGTCTTCGTTCTCTTTTAATTAATGTCTCTCTCTCCTTTTCTCCTCAGCTATCTAACTAAGCGTACAGCTCTCTTCACTCGCAACTTTGTGTATTTACATTTGTACAGAATCGAGCGCGGGTGACCGTAGGGGTGAACGGGGAAATCGAAGTAAATAAAAGAAAAATAATAATAATGGGAAATGCACTGGCCAAGGAACACTAGGGAATCAAGTCCGCGGCGGGAAGGCGACCACGCAGAATCGCTTCCTCGCTTTATTATGGCACGTCCGGGTGGCCTCAGCGCCACTTGTTGCGCGTTCGCGAATTAAGGGCAGCGGCGCCATCGTTTCCCATCGACACTGGCCGCGTAATGGTATCGTCCATCGCGGCCTCATCCGCCTAACCCATCTGGATGATATCAACCCTGTTTGTCCGTGTCTCTATGGCTTACGTCTCGGGCTCGATTGCTGACCTCACGGAACCCCCGTACTCATCGCTATATTTCCAGTCTTGTTTCAACTACCAGCTCCCGAACAATTTATGTCCCAACGCAAAACCCTTCTGCGTCCCGAGGACTTTTCAAATCGTAATTTAACGCAGCGCCAGCCTTTTGGAACCTGGAGATTTACGGGTAATTTCGAGGTCGTTGTAGCTGTCTCGCAGCGGCCCGGGAAATTGAACGACGAGGCTCGCAGAAGAAATATCGTTTAAGCGTACAGTTGGGATGTTGTCCTAGTCTGGTCAGCAACGGGAGAGAGAGAGAGTGTGTGTGGGCGATCTGGAGACGAGGTAGTTTCACGCAGGAGCCATTTGTTAAAGCGAGTCGCCTTGGGCTGTCTTCCCGTTTGTCCTGGAACAACACACTTCTATCGCCGGTAAATTTTCCCAGAGCTCGGTGAGTTTCCCGGTCTCTTGTTTCTCCGTGGTGCCTTTCTTCCCTGTCAATTATGGGGTAGCCGGGGATGCGCGCATATAATCTCAACTTTCTTGCCTCGCGCCTTGGAGTCAACACTGTGTGTGTATAGGTGTGTGTCGGACGTTATCCGGTTTCGCGAAAAGGTAGGAGCTGCTGGCGTAGTTTCTGCTTGGTGCCTCGGAGATTCGGCTGCTGACGGCCCATAGCTGATATCGGCTTACCTCTGCAACAAACGATAAAGAAAACGATATTAAATTCCAGACCGTGGCTCAAACGAGGCAGAGGAAGAGAAAGAGGGGGGGGGGGGGCTCTATAAATAGCGACGCGAGCTGTTTTAGCGCTGTTATATACGCGTGTAGCGCGTAGCCTTTATAATTGAGCAGCCCAGCAGCAGCAGCAGCAGCGGTAGCCGCTGTTGTGTCTTATGCAGCGTGGGCGAGAGAGAGGGAAAGCGAAACAATGTGAAGCTCCACGCGGGGTATGGAGAAATTTATGGTGAAGTCCGTTGTTATACGATATTCATTTATCAAAAAAGCTGCCGCCGCTCGAGGACCCGCATTGTTTTCGATGGCTCGAGGCTTGATTACGATTTTCGAAAAGATCTTGCGATGCTGGCGCTGCTGCTGTTGCGTGAAAGCGAGACACACAGTGTTTTCGGGAGAGAATGTGAAAACAGAGGTGTTACTTTTTTTTTTTTTTTTGAACGGTGTACACATTTTTATAAGAGGAAAAGAATGATGCGGATATTGTGTATAGGCTAAAATTTATGGCGTCGGCGATAAAAGGCATTTGTCAAACATGGCTATTCACGTTTATTAAAAATTAATATTTTCCGCTTGCAACGAGTTTGCCAGTTCCTTTTGTGCATTTAATACATTTAAGATACATTTTATCATGATGTATTACTTGCATTTGTATCTGCATTAAGCCTTCTATATTTGACATCAAAGGAAATGCAGCATCGCATTTCCAGCGATAAAAAGTAATTCGATCGCTTCGATCCGCATTAGAACAAAAGGCATAATCATAACATCCGATCGGTCAACAACTTAAAGTTGTGCAAATCACGTAACCCAGCCATTCTCAGAGCCTAGTCAAGCGATCGTCGCGGTGCAAAAACATTTTCGTCCTCGAGCCGACGCAAAGTCTGCCGGGCCTCGTCCGATTCCTTGCACTCTTCGAGAGAGGAAACGGCGCATGAAGGTAAAAAAAAGAGAGCGAAGAGGAAAGGGGGAGGAGGAGGAGGCCGGCAGGCAAAGAAAAGAGTCGAGGTCTTAACTGGAAAAAAGGAACGGATAATGGAGGTGAGACTCTAAAAGCAAAAGGAGAAGAGCGAGTGAGAGAGAGAGAGAGAGAGAGAGAGAGAGGGAATAGGCCGCAAGTGCGAGAGAGGAACATGCGGTAGGTCTCCTCGCGGCGTTCGTTCCTCTTCTCGCCCTTTCTCCTTACTCACTGCTTGCCGCCCGTAATTTCTCTCTTTCTCTCAGAACCTCGGACTCTCTCACTCTTTTTAAGGGATTACAGTGAAATTCTTCTCTTATTTTTTTTACTCGCTAAAGATGCCTTTTTTGCTGTGGGCTGGTGTGGAAAGAAATGAAATGAAATGAAATAAAATGAGGGAGAAGATTAAATTCTAAAAATAAAGTCAAAGGAGAAGTGAATTTTAAAGATTTTTAAGGTACGTTTGTGAGCTTCAAGGAAAGAACTGGGGCGCGTGCTTTCTTTTCATAGGCTTTGAAGAAAGTGCGTAAACAACTCAAACTATTCGTGGGATCCATTAATCTTGTGCACTTTGTAATCCTGGTAGTTTGTCTTTTAAGCCCTTGGCAACGCGCTTCATATTTCGAAAGATTAGCCTGTGGGCTTGGGCACAAGTTTTTAGTAAAAAATTTCGATGGGTGTAGAACCATTTCAAAGTGAAATAATATAATCACTCGCAAGTATTTCTTTTAGTATAATGATACATTATAAATGAAAATAACCTTCTCGTGTAATGAAAAATCCTAATTGATTACATAGGCCCACAAAAAAAGTATCCTGCACTGGAGTTGAGACCACCTTATTCCTATGTATTTTGGCCTTCCAAACATGAATCTGAAATAAAAAATAAGAGTCGCCTTGTGTATTTTCGAGATAACTCAAAAAAATAACGAACTCGTTGTTAAGTACTCAACGCACCCTTCAAAATCCATTTTGAATCAACTCCATACGATTTTTTGTCTCCGGGTATGCCAATTACAAAACATTATAAAATTTTTTTCATTATTTTTAAATTCCAATTTAAAGTTCACAAACATTCAAAGCCAAACTTGTTTTTTCAATTTATTTTCAGTTGATTCAAAATGGATTTTGAAGAGTGCGTTGAGTACTTAATAACAAGTTCGTTATTTTTTTGAGTTATCTCGAAAATACGCAAAACGACCCTTATTTTTTATTTCAGATTCGCGTATAGAAGGCCAAAATGCATAGGAATAAGGTGGTCTCAACTCCAGTACAGGTTACTTTTTTTTTGGGCCTGTGATAACTAAAAACTTCTTTGAATAAAACATTCTCTTTGGTATTTTATTTATATTCTTTGGCGGAAGGGTTGTCAGACTTTTGCATGTAGGTAAGAAGGGCTATCCTTCTTAATTCGTTTAATTTTTATTTATAAATAAATTACACGAACATCAACCTCCAAATTCTTTTCATTAGTATTCTAAATATGGGGAATAAAAATTAGCACTTATTCCAATACAACATAAATACATTGTCATCAGAATTTTACTACTTTGTATTATTCTCTGTAAGATTAAACAATTATTCGAAAAGCAGCTAAGATTTTTGTAAATTTTCCCAGATCGAGATAAGAATCAGAAATTCTTTTTGATGCTATGTCGAACCCCGATAGATCCTCCCACCGCAACGATAAATTTTTTTAAAATGTAGCATCTAACAGGCTACTGAAAAACTACAGTACGGGTTCTCTAAAATATTCAGCGTCCATAAACAAAAAGAAAAAGGAGCACGCACGAAACAAGGCCTCCCAGTGCCGTTAGCACAGAACGCCCGACCTCCAAGCTCGTCCGCGTGTGCCAATTGTCCCCTGCAGCAGCAGCAGCACAGCTACTCCAGAGGGAGCTGACCCGACATCTTCCGCAGTCCGGAAATATTGATATCTCCCGCTATTACCTCCTCTCGCGCGAACCTTGTATGTGTGTGTTTGTGTCAAGAAATAGGACGCAAAAATAAGAAGACGCGGAGGTGCTACGTGTATGCCCAAGCGACCGTGAAGCTATTCCCTTAACGAGACATCCACCACGCTTATACACACACTCGCAAGATGGAAAGAGAGAGAGAAGAAAAAGGGAAATTCGGGATTTCTCCGAGCTGCGGAGTTTAATTACATGCGCGCGATAATATTTTCCTTCCTCCGGGCGTCCTTATACGCGCGCGTGGGTGCCGCGCACAGTTTACCCGCGACCTCCATCAACTTTGTGCCGCGCACACACAGCCTGAGCTTCCTTCGTCGAATAACAACGCAATCTAGTGCTCTCTTCTCTTCGCGCTTTTTATCTCCCTCTGTTTATCTCTCTTACTTAGGGCTTCGGGGTTCATTATTTTGTTTTCTTCCTCCTCGGTTAATTGCGCTCGGCCATTGGCGAGATCAATATTTTTCTTGGACCCTTTTCGCGAGATTATCGCGGCTGATTTGGTTTAGCGAGTGGGAGGTGCGATTATTGTTACACGTCGCGGAAAGTCAATAGAGCGATACTCGGTATCTATAAAATAGTCTTTAGCGATTACAATGATATTTTCGGTGATATTTGAGAATGAATATAGCAGTGTAGCTGATGTATATATCCGTGTTGAAAAGAGAGCGGAGATGTGCAAAAAGAAAGGAGATTTTTAGACAGACACAGAGGCTCCAATTCAGTTTTATTCAAATGCCCGAAGGCGGCAGTGTCAGCGCCGGACTCGCTCGCGCGCTTTGGCACAGTGTCTGAAGAGGCCAAATAGAAAAATCGTGCCTTAGCAATTTCAGGTGAAGGAAGTGAAAATCGATGAAAGAGGGTATATAAAAGGCGCGAGACACGCTCAAACGGATCCAATTTCATCTACGCGCGGGGGTAAAGAATCCGGGGGAGGTCTCGTCCTACTCTCCTCTTCTTCTTTATTATTCACCGTGGGGCGCATATTTACAAGCATTTCGTTGCAGCACCTAATCTGCCAAATGCACTGTCTCTTTTCATCCCCTCTCTCTTACACTCCCAGCGGCACATCGGGAATGAAATTGCTATTTGCGCGAATACTCAACCCCATAATCTCTCAGATCGGCGATTGCATCGAGTTTTAAATCCAGCGAGGCGTGTAGCTCTCGAGCGATCGCTTTTTTTCCCTCCCTCTTTCTCGCTGCACTCTCGCCACTTCGGCTTCTCTTTCTCAATTCGCGAAACTTGCTCTATACGCGAATAAAAGCTGTTCCCGCGAATATGAATACTGAGAATTTGGGAGATTGCTTCTACTTTGCGATATGCGAGCCTTGAAATATGCTAAGTAATGTAGGAAGTGATGAATGACGAGATTCGACGGATCGTAGATTCCTTGGAACTTGCTTTAAGTACTTCACTGTTGTACTTATGATTGAAAGTTGATGAATTTTGACATAAGGAAAATTTATTTTGTGTACGGGCACGTATGAAATGGGTATAGGAAATATTAGTCTATTCGGTAACGTATTTTATTTTTGTTCAAAACAAGTGAGGTTTCCAAAAGTTACGGCTTGATAAAGTTCCTTTGAAGACGATCGTAAAGCTTCAAATGTACAAGCATGGCTATGGTCGCTACGAGCTCAAGCATTTCAAAGCACTGTGTATTTTCGAAAATTTATATATCAGAAAATTTTCAAAAGTTCATAAAGAAAGTGCTCGAAAATCTGTTGGATAATTATTTATTTTTCTATGAAAGCATGATATTTTACTTATGTGTATACATTTGATCAAAGAATTAAATTTATTCTTTATATGATCAACAAAGTAAAATAATTCTTCTTTTTCACCACCCGGTATACAAATGGCAAACTGGCTGAGCATCACCATAATCAATAGCTTGTACATGCCCTTTAGCCGGAAAAAGCAGATCATCTTACTTATGGGTTGGTTGGTAAGTAATCACAACGTTATTAGAGGCTTGCAGTCTATATACAGTGGACGCTATTATTATATCAGTATAAATATAGTTTGACAATGCGAGTCGTTGAATTAATGCACCAAAGCGCAGCATCCTGGTATAATTAATTATTTATGTATTTACAATGTTCATTCGTCCAATATAAATTATGATAAATTATCGTAGTATATTTATTTCGAATATTATTTATTATTAGTACATGTGCATTTGCCTTATTTTTGATACTAATATTTTGTATGAATTACATCAGAGAGAAATATTACAGAGGCTAAAGACAAATTGAGTATAATGTTTTGACTAATCGTTAAATGTCGATCTGCAAAGTTTATTCACTAGGATGTTCGCGAGTATAATATTGTTATGACTTTATTTATTTTGCGCAATTGTCAGTACAATACTTTTTCGCACAATATTGCTTAACATTTATTAAGCATCACTTGATTTGAAAATATTCCATTTCAACCTTTTTTTTTATTTTCCGCTGATTGACTCGACAATGCATGGTTATATATGATAATATTAAAAAGGAAGCCGCCACGAGCAGGGCTTCATATTTTTAACGTTTATAACATTGGAATTTAAACATTGGAAAATATTGGAAAATATGATTCACGTTAGATTTGTAAAAAATATCGTTGAAATTTAAAAATCAAATTTAAAAGTTGGAGAGTCACTGATGCGAGAATTTTTAATAAAATGAATCGTCGAAAATTTTGTGACCGAAAATTAAATTAGTATCTAGAATCGCGATGTATAAAAATCTACCTGACTCATCGCGGTTATTTCTGTTCAGCTATTCATCTCTCCATGCATACATTAAAGTATCCTATTTAAAAAACTCGCACGCGGAAACTGCGTAGCTCACTTCTTTATAGCCCCTATAGTTCAGCCAGTTCAAGAGTTACCAAAAAAAGTTTTCCGTCAAAAGGGACCAAATTCGCCACTCGCGAATCACCCTTACACCACATACCCCTAAAAATCGACCTTACCACCACTACGGCAACCACAGCAATACTCATCTCTTTCGGCAAAACTGCCCGTACTAAAATCCTCGAAAATACGAGGGTTACAACTTGCGTCCAATCGAAATGAAATCGTCCGTAACGATTCTGTCTCTCTCTCTCTTTCTCTCTCTCTCTATCCCTCAAACCATGTCCTTATCAATTTTATAAATTCCTTCGGAAACTGCCACGGGGGGCGATATTCGACGCGTCAGCAAGTTGGAAAATACTCTCTCTCTCTTTCTCTTCACGAGAGAAAAATAACAGCATAAAAATCCGTGCACGGCGATCTCGAGGAGACGCGCGCTTATATACGCCGAGGAACGCGAGCTCATGCGGTCGAGGTTACTGTCGGGACGCGACTCTCCGAGAGAGAAAGAGGAAAACACCCACACGCGATTGGAGGAGGGGAAGCCACTCGGACCCGCGTATAAGGCAACACCTTCGCGTTCGTGCACACACGGACACAGAGAGACGCGCGCAGTATGTGTATGTAAAAGGGTCGGGACGCGGTCGACAAAGAAAACAAAGGGTCCAAAAGGAGAGAGAGAGAGAGAGAGATGGAAATGGGATCGAGCTCCTCGTCGAGTGCATAAATAAGCCGATGTTTATTTGATTGTTTCGTATATATACGGTGCCGCGGAGAGAGACTCTCTATTCTATCTTCTGCTGCTGCTGCTGCTGTTGCATGTTATATTCCGAGAATGAAACTTATCTAATTGCACACGTGGTTCGTTTTTCATCGATGATATTGACTTTGATATAGGTTCCGAGCGTGTGGCAAGCGATCGCGGCCATTAAAAGTCCGCGCACTAAAATCGCGCACTCGAGTTTGTTCGTCGCTGCAATAATAACGCTAATATTAAACTTCTAAATGATTTACAAAACCGAAATATAATTTGAGTTCTACTGGAAGTTCAATATTTTCAAAGAGATAACACCAATAGCATACCCTGTTGCCGATAGGGTTGCATTTTACTTTGGCCGTACACCAGGATACAGGAACTCGAAAAAAACCCTTTTTTTTCAAAAAATCACGCGGCTATGCAAATCACTCAAATGTTGACCGGCAATTTCAGCGAAAAGCTTTTGATCGTCGCCATAAAAACACACAAAATGCGGCGCTATACGAATAAAGGTAAATGAATAAAGCATATATAGCGTATATACAAGAGACCAAGTGCACATTGCGCGAGAGAGGAAAAAAAATATCGCCTCCCCCTCCCCCCTCTAAAAAAAAGAGAGAGAGAGAGAAACAAAAGAGAAGAGGCGAAAGTAAAAAATAGACGCAGAAAGAGAGCGAAATGGAGAATCGAGGCGAGGATGAGAGGCGCGCGCTCGACTGCTGGAAAGTGAATAAATAAACTTTTATGAGATAGAGGGCCGACAGTGGAGCTGGCGGAAAGTAATAATATGAAAATCCGGAGCGCCGCGATATTCGAGTGGAGGCGAGCTATTGGAGCCGAGCGCGCGTCTCTCTCGTCGTGTCCCCGAACGATGGAAGAAAAACAACTCGTAAATAAGCCCGACGCGGTGCGCGACGCCGCGCGCGTGCTCCCATATTCGACGATGAACAGGTGGAGAGGAGAAGAGGAAGCTACACCGCCACCAAAAACTGTGCCGCGGGGAGCCCGTCGAGGAAAATGCATCGAACTGCAGGCTTGTTTTTTTTTTTTTGCTCGCGCATCCGACGACGACGCGTATACATTATCCCTACCCCTCGGCGCGCTTGACACTGAGAAAATGCAACGGGGGAATAAAAAGAGATAGTCGAGCTTATAACGTATGCGCGAAAAATGCGAAAAAAGGGGGCTGGGGCGGTGCAGGGGAGAATTTGATTTTCTCCGTGTCGCGCATACTTGCAGGTTGCAGTACGTGAAAATTATGGGGGTGAATAAAAATCACGAGCGACGCATCTGGCGCTGACAGGAGACTAACTTGCTCTTACCCCCCAGACTCCTCTCTCTCTTTCTCTCTTTCTCTCTCTTACTACTCAGATCTTGGGAGGAATTTTTTGCTTTTTATCATTCGATGTCGCGCGCGTCGTGTCGCTGTTCGTTCGCGTCTTTCGTGATGCAGGTGTGCGAGCTTCGTCAATTGTTCTTTTGCGTCAGATGTACTATGTTCGCAATTTGTGCAGTTAATAGCAATTTTTGTCAGCAGAACTTTTTAACAATAAATGAATTTTGAATAACAAAATACTATAATAAAATATTTTTCATAAGTCTTGTACATATAAACGATAATCCAGATTATTACTTGATATTTGGATCGATGAAAAACACTCGATTAATTGAACTCAAAGCACTATTATTATACACGATTGAAAAAATACATGAACAATATCACTCACAATATTTCGTTGACTAATAACATTTCCCACTGCATTCGCATATCTTTCGGCAAAAAGAATAGTCAACATTTGCGTCGAATAAAAATAAAAGGCCGACGGCTCTCGAAACACTTTACAAAATTGATTGCGCAAAAAGGGAGACTTGACGAACGGATCTGAAAACGCGAAAGAGTAAAGTTTATTGCTTTTCCCATCGCCTTCCGCCATTCATCGCTCGCTCCCGCGCAGCTTTTACGTCTTTGCGAGTTTGCTCCGTCAATTATCGGTTCTCTAGCCCTCCAAAGGCTTCCCTCTCCCCAGCCGGTGATCAAACGTTTCCCAGTCGTACACCGCCGCCTCGCCCCGAACGAAGCTTCCAATTATCCCGCATCTGATTACGTAAACACTCGTGTAAAAAAAAGGTGGGAGGCAAAAAAAAAAGCGAAAAAGAGCGAAACGATCGGACAGCCAATGTCAGTTGCATGCATATATATCATGTCCCTACTGGTCAAGGCACTATATAATATCATCAGCGAAGGACTAAGTGAAAATTTTAATTTTCCAGACCCCCGCGGATAGGACGAGCGACGCGCCAGGGCGATTCTCTCTCGGTTATTGCGAGAAAATCTGAATTTTCGCCGCCACCGCGGCGCGCGGGTGCAGAGCTACTCTGAATTAATTTCTAATCAGAGAGCGAGTGGATGCGGAGGTCGTTAAGGGTCTCGCGCTGTATAATTTAAAAAAGGGAAGAGGTGGTACGAGCCGGTGTCTCTCTCTCTCTCTCT
>UELU01145760.1:40172-91626 GCA_900490025.1 Megastigmus dorsalis
CCACCGCGGCGCGCGGGTGCAGAGCTACTCTGAATTAATTTCTAATCAGAGAGCGAATGGATGCGTAGGTCGTTAAGGGTCTCGCGCTGTATAATTTAAAAAAGGGAAGAGGTGGTACGAGCCGGTGTCTCTCTCTCTCTCTCTTTCTCTCTCTCGCACTCGCTTGCGCGAGAACTGCAGCGTATAAATTAAGATCTCTTCTCAGACCCGCCCCGATCGACGATTCTTTTAATTATAAGTTTTAAATGAACGAATAACCGGGAGACCGACTCCCTCTCCGTTTTAGTTTTAATATCCGCGATGTACGCGCGGCCCAGCCATATCTGTGCAGATCGTTATATACGCCGGAGATAATAAAAATGTATTAATTGATAGGCGGCTAACATTGTTCTGTATACCGAAACGCTACAGCATGAATGCGCGTATGCTTTTAAACCCATGCATTGAATAATAATGCTTTAGAGCTCAACGGTCATTTTTCGCTCGGCGAGTTTATGAACAGGGAAATCTCTCTCTTGTCAGCGAAAAAAAAGGCACGCAGTTTTAATGTGCAGAGAGAGCGTTGAAAAGCAATCAGCATCAAAAACTGGCCCGTTTTTTCGGCTCGCGCGCGGAAGTGCCACTGCAGATTGAAGTGCAATTATGCTTGAAAAAGGGGGGGAAAAAAACAACACGCGCACCCACAAACATTAACAATAGTGGTAGAAAAGCATTCTCGATGTATAGCTGCCGGAGAAGATGGAAGCACGGCTGTATACCAGATAGCTATGAGAGTAAATATTTATCCGCGTTATACGGGAAGAACCGTGCGAGCAACAAGGCATTAAAATTCGTGCGCAGGTTGAGACGTTTTGTAAATAACGGCAAAAGAGGAGCTCGCATCGCGTAGATACACGCTCTATGTATAGAGCAAAAGAAAAAGAAAAAGAAAAAGAAAAAACAAAGAAACATACAGAAGTTGGATAATTCGTCTTTCAGTCCCCGAGAGATAGAGAGATAGAGACGTTTTTCCAAAGTCCAGAATGAAAGCGAGTGTCGGGAAAAATGGACTGCGCGAGATTTGGCGCGATATATATACGCTGCGCACTGCACGGAGTCGAGCTGCAATGACTCGCACCACGCGAAGAGGAAGAGGAGGAGGAGAAGAAGAAGAAACTGGGAGAGTCGCTCGCTCGTTGTGTATTTACTGCACGGCCTCTTTGTCTTTTTCTTGTTCCATTTAACCGGGGGAATGAGAGAGAGAGAAGCGCGAATGTATATATACGCGCACGCGGTAATGCCTCCTTGCTTTTAAGATTCGAATCCGAGAAAGGCAGGGAGGAGGAAGAGACTGGAATGAAAAAAGACAATGCTTTTGGGACGGGAGAGAAAGGAATGTTGAGAGAGAGAGAGAGAGAGTAATGCGCGAACTTTTTAGCCGCTTCTCACGTGCGACAATGGCGCGACAAAGCTGGAGGATTGAGAAATTCTTACTGCTAATAATGCTGTGCTTCGAATGGTTGTTTTTAATAATCTAGTTTGCAGTCGATAAATGATGAAGGTCCGCTTGAAGCTATGAGCTACACGAATATTGATTGCATACCATAAGCGTGTCCAGTTAATAGAAAGTCTCATAAAGTTTGCGTTGATTAAAGAGCAAAAATGACTAAAGGTATATCCGAAAGTAATAAGTTATACAGTAAGAGTTGTAAAAAAGAAAGATGATCGTATGCCTTGATCAAATTCGAATTGAACATTCTTAGCGGATGTATAAAAGTGTAATGAAAGACTTTTTCATGAGCTTCTGACTTTAGTACAATAAAATATTTTTTAGAATTTCATTTCCGTTAAAGAGGTTGGAAACCAGATCCCTTTTTAACAAATTATGCATCCTTGCAGAAAACTAATTTTCTGACTTTATAGGTTTGATCAGGACAGCTTTCATTTAGTTACAGTATATTCGATCATCGGATTCCGTGTACCTGCAAATTTAATGAGAGTAATCAAACCATCTCTTGCTTATTAGTGTAGAAACTACTTTAAATCTAACAGTATTATTCAGAAGCAAATGATGATTTTAATTAGATGATCGCTTTAAAATTTTGAGAAATTGCGAATGTAGTTAATGCATTTGATCTCATCGGCTTATTATCGATAGGTAAAGATTCATTTCACTCGAGGCACAATGACATTACGGTGCACTGAACTTTCCCTGTATACCAAGCTAAATCGCTAACGAAGTAAATTCTGATATTTTATAAAAATTTTCCAGCGGCCATAAATACACCTGTCCTCTCAACAATTTCAGCTGGTTTATATTACTCAATGCTATTAAATTCCTACAGTCATAAATTAATCATTTTGCATTCGGATGGGCAGAACAGAACGTAATATAAATACACAATGCAACAACGCGAATTTCACGCGCTAATAATTAACAAGTTCATTATATGCCAAGAGAGGGATTTTTATCAAAGGAAAACGCGCAGCATTGGAGGGCATCGATGCGCGTGCAACGCTCTTTCACTTTTATCTCCGAGCCGACGCAGCCGGCGCCGCCGTGGCGTCTTCGATTCTCACCGCTGCAGGTATTATTATTTCTCTCTCTCTCTCTCTTTCTCTCTGTACATCGGAGTTCTTTGAGTGCAAGTATACGCGGCTGCGGCAGCTCGCATATCGTCTCCCGCGTTCGTTTCAGTCTTCATTCCCAACTTTCTTACCGCGGATTTACGATGCCGCGGTGCGCGCGCCAGCGGCACTGTCAGTTAAAGGGTCGTTTCGCCGCCGCGCGTCTTCTCCCTTTCGCCTCTTGGCAATTGGACTCGCTCGCGCCTTATGGCTCCTCGGCGCTCCGATCGTATTCATCTTTTGCAAAGTTCCGATTCTCTGCTCAATAACAATTTCTCTCCAAGAGACTAGACCTCGTTACTCCCTCCCGATACATATATACAGATAATAATTCAGCCGAGGCCGCGGAGTCGTATTCATTTCCGCGGAAAAAAAAATTGTATTTCTTGCTCGTTATCTCTACCCCGCTGACTCTTCTTGTATTTCCTTTAATACGCTTTTCTCTCTCTTTTTTTTTCTCGCGGATACATAACGCGCGGCTAGATGTACGTTAATGCTGCAGGAGGACTGTAACAACATCCAATATCGATGTTATACAGTGTGTGTGTGTGTTTGGGGAGGTGTATTGTGTAGGTAAATGACACCGAGAAGCAGCGATAAGCGATATCGTTACTATATGTACAGGGAATTATTGGATATCGGAAGAAATTTCAAATGCTAATTTTGACACATTTAATTCTTGCCGAGGGTACAGATGTATGTCGAGGGTGTCTATTTGAAGTGGAGATAAAGAGGCTTCTTCGTACCTATATACGCTACCTTATTTCCGATATTTCTCATTCACTTGGCAGTTTTCAGAGTATATATTAAGTTAAGTATAATTTGGTTGACCAGAATTGGTGAATTTAAGGGAATGTCGGATATTAAGCTGCATTTTTTATCTCACGTCTACAATTTACATTATACTAGTAAAAATACAAAGTGTGATTTTTCTTGACCAATCTAACTGCAACGTTGGATATAAATGTTTTTATCAAAAAAATGCACAGAAAATATTATATTTGTCCAAATGCCTTAGAATAACGGGACGTTTATTAGTTACTTATCCTATAGGTAGGTAGCACAAATACTGGATTGATCTACTATTAATAAATAAGTTCAGAAAATATTTTATCATTATAAATATTACTACCGCAGGACTTTTCACCCATAACCCATTTTGAATTTAAACCGAATAAAAAAAAAATTTAAATTAGCTGCGTATAATTACTACGGTAAGTAACCGTGCGATTAACGATATAAAATATATCATCGTATTTCCATTCGCGTACAATTACACGTTTCCAAAAACTTATGACCATTCAATTTTTGAGTTTTTTTTTATCTCCCTACAACGGCGCTGCAGGTAACAGTTGCGTCTGCCGCGCGCTCTACAAACCAAAATTACTTTGCAAATTAACTTTACGCACGAGCGACTGCGCGCGGAGCGAAAAAAAAATGAGTAACTTTTTGGGCGGCGCGCACAATTAATGAATTCGCGCGCTTTTTTTTCCCCACCCAAAGAGCAACATTGAATTCGAATTACTCAAGCCTCGGTAGACCAGAGCGCGCGTCCGAAAACAGAGAGAAAAAAAAGTGAATACCCAGAGAGAGAGAGAGAGAGAGGGGGAAAAAAGCGCACTCGAGCAATTTCCTTCCGCGTTGCCGCTCTCGTGAAAATAAACAAATAAAAAAATGGAAAAATGACGGGGTTCGAGAGACAGAGAGAGAGAGAGAGAGAGAAAGCGGATTCACGGGGCGCGGAGGTTCGCACTGCGGTTAGCCAACTGCTCGGGCGTTCGCCGAGCTCTCGCGATTCATAACGCCTTCTCTCTGTCTCGCTCTCTCCCTCGAGGTGTGCGCCATAGCGCGGCGGCGGCGGCGTCGAAGCAAAAGAGGCCCTGGGATGCGCTTCGCAACGCCTTTATTATCGGCGACTTTGCTGCGCTCTCTCTCTCTCGCATCCGGACTGCTATGTGTATATGTGTGTGTGTATGTGTGTGTGATGCGCTGCTGCTGCTGCTGCGACTGAGGCAGTTGTTGTTTCTCTCTCGCCAGGTGGTCGTCGCTCCTTTCGCTGTAAACGCGCCGCATGAGTGTTGTTATGTCGGAAAGAGGATGCATTAGCGTTTCGCAGCGTATATGCTCTCTCTCTCTCTCTCTCTCTCTCTCTCTCTCTCTCTCTGCCCCTGCAGTTGTGCACGGATGGATCGAGATTAAGCATACGGAATGGCTTGAATTTTGATTTGATTTTACGATTTATGGGGGGGATTTTATGGGCTGGGAGCACGAGAGCGGTGCGGCAATCTTGAATTCGGCAAGTTGAGGGAATTTTTGGCGCAGCGCGTGATTCACGACTGGGAGATTACAATTTTCGAATAAATAAATATATAATAAATTAAATAGTTCCGCTTTACTCAATTTGTATATTTAACGTTGTATCTGGATGTATTGCGTGAAGCAAAAATTATATTAATACCATTTGAGAAAAAGAAAAGAATTGGAATATTTTATTGCGATATTTAATCCTATATAACTGCCTGGTGTCGAGTTCGCGGAAATTCATCAGTGGAAAAAGTCGGATGTGGTTAGACGCCGCTGCAGGTATTTTACGAACGATACTGTATCATTTCATTCGCTTCAACTGATTACCAAGAAAAATGAGTTTATATTTCTCCATCATCTCCACAAAATTATTTACGATAGATGTTATACAAGGATATACAATATAATTTTTAGAAGAGTTCATGATGAAATTTAATTCATTCAATTTAAATAAAATGCACTTTAATAACAATAGCCTAACGTTGTTAGCGTCCCCAGAGGAACAGTTCTTATCTCTCTGGATTTAATTTTAAATTCTAGTATTTCTTAACACAGTTTTACAAAGAGAGAATCAACCCTGGCACTTGCACAGTGCAAGGTATATTCTTTAGACCTTTGCATTATAGGAACTAATTAAATTATATTAGGTTTTATTAAGCTAATTTATTAAGGTAATAAAACTTGCTACTCCAGTTACTCTAGATTATATTTAGACCGTAATTGGGCACAGCGCAGCTGCGACCTTCTTTAAGATTAGGGTACACATTCAAAATAATAAAATAGAGCATTCTTTTTTGTTCAATTTCATTTTTTACAGTATATGCATAGTATATGAACAATAAAAATTCTCTTTTTCACTCTTTTTAGCTTCGCATGTTTGTCTTCTCTATTTCATATAGAAAATTCGTATATTACTTATAAAAATACGTACAAAATGATTTCTTAAGTCGACAGCACTGATAATGCAATGTATTTGAATCACTCACCTGGAACAGAAAAAATAGAAATCTTTAATAAATATAATTTATAAAATGTATAGTAGAAATATATTACAAACGTATGTATATGCATGATATTATCAAAAAGGGATGAATATATAATCTCTTAGTCAGGATGTACGACGATTAATTATAAAAAGTATTAATATTTTGGGTTAATCATGCATAATTGATTATTATCCATTCTTCGATATATGGATCAAGAATTCCATTCAATAGTCGGCTAGAATAATTATAATTATATAATTAAGTTCGACGACGTGAACGTTATCAATTCAACAGTTAATATTTGATAAGTTTTTTATTAATTCAATAAGGAATTAACACAACGCCATTTAAAAATAAATAATTTAATCAGAAATGGATTATAAATATAGTCTTGAACCAGACCCAATCTTGAATGATAAATGAAGGTGTGAATTGCGTTACAGTCGTCAGGCAATCAAGTGTTATTATTTCAAGCTATATCGACAATATTAAAGAAGTTATTTAAAAAATATTTAGCTTTTCATATTGAAAGTTTGAATTGTGATTTAATATGTTTGTCCTTTAATAATAACGACTTCTTCACAAGCCGAAAACATAAACATAAAATATTATCAGCAAAACGTTATCAATATTCCAATAATTCCTCATACGTGTACATTGTTGCAGAATTAAACAAGTTAAATGATACAAACAGCAACCTAGACGACGCTAATAGAGGTACGCTGACGGAACGCACCGTACACCGTGTACCTCTATATATATATATATATAAGAGAGAGAGAGAGAGAGAGAGAGAGAGGGAGAGAAGAAAATGCAGATGCCGCGCGCAAGAACATGAACATGAACACAGCAGCAACGGCGGCGGCGGTAGCGTCAAGTTGGAAATGACGCGGTAATCTTGGGAGGTCGTCGTTCAGGCGTCGTCGTCGTCGTCGTCAACGACGTGGCCTAAGCAGCGCGCGTCTTTGCTGCGTTAATTGCCCTTTAATTACAGGCTCGCGCACCTTCCCTTTGTTTGTCTTACGGGGTTATATAAGACGTTAATGCCGAGGAGGCAAATCGTTAAGTCTTCGCGCGCGAAGCCTCGAGAGCCGCCGCCGCGAAAAAATCAACGTCGACTGGAGATGCTGAGCCGAGAGCTAATTTCTTTTCGTGGCTGCTGTTTTTGTCGCGACCTCCACACCGTCGAGAGTATCGAGGGACGTGTAACGCTGGTTTTTCGGCATGGATTGAGATTTTTCTGCGAGTGGCTATTGTGTAAGGATAAATTGTACGAAACACATATAAGTATACATGTATATTTGAGTATTTGAATTTCTTATAGCTTTGGTAAATAGGGATATTTATTCACGACTGTCTCGTGTAGTCAAAAATATCACTTTCTTGAAATATTATTAGACTGCTAGCGCGAAATGAGCTACTTTGTAAAATACGAGATTGAAGCTAATAAATTTAATTATAAACTGTATCAGTCAGCCCATTAATTTCACACTAATTTTAGAGAGTATTTAATTTGACTATCGTATTCTATTAATCACAGGCTATAATTTATAGAGCAAGGAAAAAATAAATATTTTTAAATACGTTTGTAATACAGAATCGATTTTAATATAGTTAAAAATAAAACTGAAAAATGATGCTAGATTAATCTATGCTATATCAGATTTCAACATAATATCCCTTAGCATATTACATATAAATCGAAACTCACCCAATAAATTACGCGCTCAATTTGAATAGTTGACAAATGTTGACTTACAAAACTCATTCATTTACTACCTCGTTATTCGAATTCTCACTATCCACCGTTTCATCTTGCGCGAACTCATCGCGCCAAGCTGCACAACATCTTCGAACAATATTTCCATCTCAAAACCTGCATTATAAATGTAAAACAATTACGAAAGGCCTGCACGAATGTCGTGGAAGGCAAGTGCACCTAAGGAATTCACTGATGCATGTGAAACGCTTCTGGCTGAGTTCGACACACCAGCGAAAGATACGCGAGGAGATGAGATATGCATCTATATATAATACGAGCTCGGTCGTGCGCGAGTTTAAAGACTTCGTTTAAGTCAACGACATTTGCGCCTCGCAGGAGAAGAGCGTCTTTAAGTTTCCGCCATATTTTGTCCCTCTCTCTCTCTCTCACACACACATACACACTTCTTACTGTTACGGCCATCATGTAGGCGAGAGAGAGAGAGAGAGAGAACGAGATAGTATAACCGCGGGCGATAAATAAATGAAAATAACATATACGCGAGCGCAGGCAGCTGGTGCGGCACTTAAGAAACGTGAAATCGCGCTCGCGCGCAAGCTACGGCTATACAGCAGCTGCTAACGATTGGACGAATTTTTTATTTGAGTTTGGAGTGACTGCAACACGGGGGCGCGTCTTGATATTTTACTCAATTGTAAAAAGCTAATGCGGTTGAGCGTTATACTTGCGGTTCTTCCAATTGCATCCATATATACCAAGTGCAAAAAGTACAATAATTCAAAAGTTTTCTATAACACATAACGTTGAGCAAAAAAAAATGATTTTATTCTTATCTCGAGATAACGCTGCGTAGAAAAATGATATATTTTCGACATACAACGAGAAAGAATTCAACATTCATTTTTTACATTCATGATTATAATCCCACGAATAATCTTGGAAGCAACGTAAGTGTCAGCTTAAAAAACCGATTAAATATATAAAAAAAAAGTTCGCGATAAGATAATGGACTAAAATTTATCTGGACGAGCGCGAGCGCATGCAATCGGTATATTGCTCAACTTAACGATCATGACGAGTGTTTCGGGATAATCCCCGCGCGCGTTTGATTCGTATATTTTCAGTACACATATATATATGTCAGCACGGTATACCAGTCGCTGGTATATTTACCGAGTCATCAGTTTACTGCACCTCCAATCGTTTCGCTTGGTTCGTCGCGCAGTCCGTCCCTCTCCTAACTCAATTTACTTTCTTCATTAACATGTGCGGGGGATAAACGACGAGTGTAGCTGTACGAAAATGCCCGGGTTAATTCGTCGCAACTCTCGTCCCCAACAATATATATCTGTTGAGGTCTGCATTCGTTATACACATAGTGCGTCGTGCCTACTATTATTTGTCCCGGGGCCACTTGTGTGACAATTGCAAGAGAGAGTCCGATTTCTAAACGCCACATTGTACTATTAGCATATGCTAAAGGCATAATGCGCGGGCTCGCGTGAATACAATACGGCGCGCACCAGCTGCAGTGGCGGACTATAGCGCGGAGGACTCTCGGCAAAGTAACGGCATTGATACTTTGCTCGATTGTGTACGAATATGTTTCACTGGCGTTAAACGGCCCTGATATATGTGTATAAAATAGGTAATCGGATCAGTTGCATTATTCCCCTCCCCCACCCCCCATTTCCTAACTCATTATCATACTTTCGCGAATATGCTTTGCCGCGCGCGCGCGTCACGCAATGTATGCAGTGTTTGCGGTATAATGCGGTTGGGCCGATCTCCTCTCCGTGTATTGTGCTCGCGCTTCCCCTCCCACATCCCCAGATAGCATATAGAAAACGATTGTTCACTCCGCTAAATATAGGGTAAAGTATGTAATTGTGCCCGCGTCCGCGAACATTCGCGTGCATGTGTGTGTTTATGTGTGTGTGTGCAGGCGCATGCCCCTATGGCACAAGTTGCACTAACTGGTCATTCTCATTCTCTCTCTCTCTCTCTTTCTGCTCTCTGCTCTCGCTTTATAATATACACACTCGCGCATACAACCTGCAAATGTCGCATATGGATTATTTCTATGCTATGGAATTTCGTTTTTACGGTGATTTTACCGTCAGTATATGTGTGTGTATCGATTAGTTTGCCGGCAGTATGAGCAGATTGTTTTTGCAACTGGTATATTAGGTCCGCTGGAAGCGTAATGAACCGGCTTGGCTG
This sequence comes from Megastigmus dorsalis, assembly GCA_900490025.1. Classification (NCBI taxonomy): domain Eukaryota; kingdom Metazoa; phylum Arthropoda; class Insecta; order Hymenoptera; family Megastigmidae; genus Megastigmus; species Megastigmus dorsalis. Next base: position 50,016 of record UELU01145760.1, read on the forward strand.
CACAAAGCGGTTTTACCTCAATCTTCATTTATTCTACTTTTTACAAGATTTTTCAATTTATAGGTGCGCGTAATGCGTCAATTTATTGATAACTAGATTGCCATAATGATCGAGAGCTAAACTTTTTGATATATACCGATGCCGGTATTTCTCTTAATCATGCGTGAACTTTTGAAAGTTTACTTCTTTATAGAAACCAGTTAGTTGTATGTGTTTGTGTGTGTTATGACATAAATGCAGCTTTAAATTATGATATTTTTTGTATATAAACGAGGTCATATTTTTTTTTTTGCTAATTTCCTTACAGATATTATTTCGAATTATAATATATTTACCAAGAAACTCAAATCAAAGTCTATAGAATAAGTAGAAATATGCGCTTGTATACAAATTACAGTCGCGCGATATTATGCAGACCAGTGCTGAGATGTCAATTATTCAGTAGATACAACGCTTTGTCACACAGAGGAATATTGACACACGAGCTTTAAGCCTCATTTTTCTGTCGCGAAAATAAGCTATACTCATTGGTGACACGCGCGCGGACCGGTAAAACTCATTTTCCCGTCAAACAAACCTCGCGCCTCGCGCGATCGATGCGCCAAAATCACACTTAATTCTATTGGTTCCGCAGCGCAAACAGAGACTAAGCGTGAAAAAAAAAACAAGGCGAAAATCCTCGGACGCGCGCGCATTATCCCAAAGCTCCGTGTGTGTGTGTGCACTCTCTGCAAAAATACACACAGGTTTATTTATTTATCCTACACACGGACGCGGGATAGAGAGACTGGAGCGAGTGTGAGTTAAATGAGATTTCAGAGTTCGATGCCGTCGCCGCCGCTTGACTCGTAGCTATATGGGGATTACACGTCACTGCCGCGAGTTCGTAAGAATTCGCGCGAGTAATCTGCTAATGGGGCGGACGTGTGCTAAACGTGAATGGCGCTTGTGTAGAGCTCCCGTGCTGCGCATGTTTCTGCGGTGCGACGGTTAGACGCGTGCACGTATATATATACATTTCGGCTGCCTATATGTAATATATATTCATACATGTGTATAAACCTTTTTTTCATGTGTGCAGCCGGTTACGTGGAAAAGGGGTCGGGTGGAGTGTGATTTGTATCGCATACATTAATTTGAGTATAATGAACGATATTCAGGAAAGTGAAGTCGCGACTAAAAGTTGACTGCAGTATACAGAGGATTGGGGAAAGAGATTTGATGTTGTATGAAAAGATAAAGCAATGAAAGTAGTTTAATACAGGTATATTCAAGTTTGTATTTTTTTCTTCTTAATAATGAATTTGATCAATGAGGAAATTCTTCTTCGAATTCGCGTATAATTTAAATGTAATTGGGAAAGTTCATTTTATATTGCACGTAAATGTAATTGGTTGGTTATAACCCAACCCAATATGATTTGATAAAAATAAATGTTACCAACTGAATTTGCATTAATTTCATTGCGCAGTTTTTCTTAGAGGTGTTGCTCAACATTCCTAATCGTCATCGTAATTTAAAGTAATTTCAAGAATAATAAAAAAAAATGTCTATATATCGACTTCGATGCACAAGAAAATAATCCCTACTGGCCAAAAGAGTATACGATAATTTTAATAATAGCGGTTGACGTCCCCTGAGTTAGCCTTCATTCTTCAAATCCCTTTGAGCAATACGCACAAATATATCCAAACGATGTCAGACACAAAGTTCGAATCGATTTTAGCGAACGGAGTAGATATCAGTAACGCATTTAAGTCGGCAGTAGCTCTGCGGGGGAGAACAGCGCCGCACATTGTCGCCATTGTCTTCGATGGAGAAAACCGTTTACCAGAGCCGAAGCAGGGCAAAAAGCAAGAAAGCAGTGCTAAGCTCTTTAGCATTTGCTCCCACAATTCCGCTCATTGTGTCTCTCTCTCTCTCTCTTTCTCTCTCTGTCTATCCCTCTAATTCTTTCTTCCTCTCTTACCCCTCATTCTCTCTCCTCTGTGAACCTCTCTCTCTCTCTCTCTGTCTCTCGCGAGAACGCGTCGCTTATGTGCACCCAGGCTATTTACATACAAACGCCTTCCTTGAGTCTCGCGCGCGGCGCACAGTAGCAGCGGCAGCGGCGCCGCATACCTCAGAGCGTTACACGCAGTCTCCCGCGCCTCTCTCTCTCTCTCTCTCTTTCTCTCTGAAACTCGAGAACTACTGGGTGGCCTGGATGCGCCTCCACAGTCTGCATTGCTTCTATATACTGCACTTTGTGTATGAGTGTGTGTGTGTGTGTATGCCCTCTGTGTATAGAGATATATCTATCCAGAAAAAGAGAAAATTCGTTTAGCCCTCGAAAAGCCCCTGCATATACGTGTAGGAGGGGACAGTTTTTGATGGACGATCATACATACGCGCGGTGGTTAACGCGGTTGATTCTGAGAAAATATTCGAGCGTGCGGTGCAGAATATCTGCAGTTTGAGAGAGCAAATCTTTGCTCAAACGCTGCTATTATATGAATTGCTCTCACGAGTGTATAATTTGGAGCCCCGATGTATTTAGCTTTTGCGTGAGAAAAATCAAATCTCGCGAATATCCGAGTATATAAAACAGGGGCCAAAAAGACTGCTGGAGAGAAGAGAACCGACACTAATTTCCATTGCAACAGCACTCGTCAGTGCAGTAGCATCGCGTCGGCCGCGTTGGCAGTGGCTGGTTTTGAAGCGAAAAACTTTTTGCGGCAATAAACTGCTTCTGCTGCTGCTAAATTAGAAAATGTTACAAGTTTGAATATGAGATCCTGGTGTAGGATTACCCGAGCTCTCTCTCTCTCTCTCTCTCTCTCTCTCTGCAAACTAATTCTGTGCCAAATACCCGCGTAAGTAGTGTCGCTGACACGTGCGCTTTGACCACTTTACCGAGAGAGTGTGTAATTAACATTCGCGTTATACGTATAAAAAGCAATGTTTTTAGGCTCGAGTCATATTTGATACGGAGATAGTTGTATATAGTGGACACAGACGACTTTGGTCGATATAAGCATGATATAGTACGGATAAAGAATGATGGCAATTCCTTCTTGAATGATATGTTGTGATTTGTATACAAGGATGCATGAATGGAGTAACGGTGCTGTTGTGCGTTTCTACTATTACGCTATTATTAAAAATGACTCTGGCTTAGGCTCATATATATCGAACTGTCCCCATAGACTAATAGGTTTTTCATATACGCATCCAGTGATACGCACACGATGATATTTTTTTTTTCTCTACTCGAGTAAAGTGGACATCAAAACAGATGTAGATTAGAGGGGACGTTGACGCGTGTTCGGTTTTATTTTCAGAGAAAGGGAGCGAGTAAACATGTGTATACATATGCGTACGTGCGTGTGTGTGTGTGTGTGTGTGTGTGTGTGTGTGTATGTGTGTGTGTGTGTGTGCGTGCAGTGAGAGAATGTACGTATGTGAGAGAATGCGAGTCTGGTTTAATATTAGAAGCTGCCGTGTGCCTTTCATGCCACTCGACCCTTCCCGTAATCCTGGAAATTTATTCAAATGTCGGTGGTGCGCTGTAATAAATCCTCCGAACCTCTCTCTCTCCCTCTCTCATTCTGGGTCGACATTATATTTGAACAACGACTTTTTAAATGGGCTTTTTGAGAAAATTACACTAGTTATTATGAACCTGTGCCGGTGGTGCCCTGCAAATAATTTACTCTCTCTCTCTCTCTTCTTTTTTGAATATTATTTACGTTTGTTTCCAAAGTTTTAATTGCCCATTTTTACTTTCTCTTGCTTATTCCATTCCGCTTTTCAGCGCTCAAAGTGTTTTTTAATGAGATATTATGCTTTGTATTGTTAATGCAAGTTTTTAACTATTGATCATTGAATAGAAATGATGTTATATTGCATAGAAATTAATTTTGGATTTTTCTTTTTGGAGAAAGCGAACATTTATCATAAGTTGAATAAGAAAACCTGTATTTTCTTTCTACACAAAACTTCGTTCATTCTCTTCTTGAAGGCGTAAAGTCACACCATCTGAATGATCGTTCTACTCAATTTTACTTAAAAACATTTTCACTTCGAGGAAAATGCAAAGAAATGATGTTTTAAAAATTCAAAGCACAAGTAAATCTTGAAAAACACTGATAGACGCCATTAAACCCTACATTTAGAAAATATATTAATGGCTATGAGAGATCGTAAATGTACCGTTGTGTTGCATAATTCCTGATTATTTTTCTCCGCTGACGGCTTTACTATCGGTACTATCTGACTAGAAGAGAACAGCTCTCTCTCATTCTCTCTCTCTCTTTCTGTCTTTTATGTGTTATGACGAATGGCCTATTGCCATATTGACACCTTAAATGAGAACAGTAAAATTTTACTATGCCCGGGTTTTCTTCATCTTGCAGCAGTGAGCGCGGGATTATATTTCCGAAGAATACGACTTTCGCACATACGTGGCAAAGGAAGGAGGAGGAGGTGGTGGTGACGGTGGAGAGGTGATGCTATACGTTATTTCACGCGAGGCTAGCCGTAAACTTTAACGATTCCGTCAAAAAGAAAAACGAAGGGGAAAAAGGAGGAGCGCGGGAAAAACGCGATAACGAATATAAGAGTTTTTCCGCTACGGAACACTTTTACGATCATTGGGAAGTTTCCAATTGTAAGTTACAATAGCGCTCAGTCGCTCTTCAATTATAACAGACCAGAGCCTCGTTCTCTTCTTTTTCTCTCTTTCCTTTTTCGCGCGCTAGCCGACCCCCTTACACCTTCTGCAACTCCTCTCTCGCCAACATCTTTTCAGCCCCTTTTTTCGCTATAACTTTCTCTCCCTCAACTTTCGCACTCACACGTCGAGTACGCGTATATATATATATATACGTATATATACTTTTATCGGACTATAGATTAATATGACAATTTTTACCGTGGGCGTAAAAAGCGCGTGGCTTAATCGATGAGTTCTTTTGTACTACCAAATCGCATTCAAATAAATTTCGTTCGTAATAAAAGCACACCGAATGAATAGCATTGGAAAATTCGGTTTTTACTTGTTGTAAAATTGCTTTGTAATCGATAGATTTATAGAATGCGGCTTTAAATGTTGCGCATACTTTAAGCTTTATGATATTCTCATATCGTAAATATTCTTGGCCTCTTTATAGGTGCCCAGAATTTATGAGTTTCTAAAATTATTAACCCATTTCCACCTCTGATGATGAAGTAAATTTTTTCATCCACGTATGTGTACATATATACTTGTGTGCGAATTGCAATTTCTTTTCGCAATACCAAACGCAAATGGAATGGAAAATATAATAGATATCGGACAGAAAATGTACCTATCTATTATCATTGAATTTCTGCCATTCTCTATTTAGTTTTTTTTAACTGATAGGTTATTGTAAACGTTGACTGCTAGATTATTTGGTCAATCAATTTAAACTTTTATCAATGAGCACACAATCAGAATTATGAATAGCTGTTTTTATCTCCAATCTAGATTAAGGCAGAATTTCAAACAAGTCGAGCAGCTTCAGTTATTATAGGTAAGACCCATTAAACAGAACTAGTTTCTATTTCACCAATTTAATATACGATGCGTATCTAAAGCCTGAATCGTTATCAGGATAATAAAAATCTACAGAAGAATTTCTGAATGCAAAAAACACGATTCGTTATAACGCAAAAATCTCGGACAAAAGCAATCGGTTTTATTCATTTTGTGCTCGCACATTGAAAACTGTTTTCACGCCATTGTAAGATGTACGCTCGCTCGTCGGATGCTGCACTTTGCGCATGTTTTTGAGTCTCGCGCGCGCAATACACACCACAGTCCATGGGTTTTCGAAACCATACAAACTTTTCCACCTTTATTACTGTGTGCGCCATTGAATAAAGCCGGACCTCGCCTCTGTAGTCCGAATCTGCATGAACGTCGCGCGCATCAAACCATTTCGAATAAGATTAAAAAGTCCATATTTCACTCTGGCCCCCACGTCATCTATTCCGTGGGAGATAGATAGATATTTATTTTGTAATAATGTAGAAAAATACAATGCTATAAAAATTGCACATATTAATTTTCGGATATCACAGTCAATACAGTTTAAAATATACGAAAATAGTAAGTTATAAAATACAGAATTAGTCTAATATCTATGAATCAAAGATTAAAAATAAGTATAAAGGACAGAAGAAGACCATTCATGCAATCGTGCTGATACATACAAACTAGTAAAAAAGGAATATATGCGATAATAATCCCTCGACACCATCATCGTCGATTCTTTGCCCCACTATTTCTCTCATTATAAACATTAATTTCGCTCCACTCCCTATCTTCCTCTCCATCTCATCAACGACCACTCCTATGCCATTCCTCATCAGACACCCTTTACCTCCCCCCCCCCCTCCTCTATTCTATAGATAAGCACACAATTATAGAAGTGGTAAACTCTCTCGCGCGAGGGAGCTTGACTTTCCGATCCGATTTCACAATTGGCGACGACGACGTCTCCCAAATGCACTATCTCTTCATCTCTTTCTTCTTCGTCTCTCTCTCTCTCTCAGTTGACGGGCGCGCAAACTTCATAAAGTGTGGAAAGGTGTAGGGAGGAGAGAGAGAGAGAGAGAGAGAGAGAGAGGCATCGGCGGCACTCGACGAAGCATCAACTATCTACGGGCCGTTTATGATCAAAAGATTTAAGGTAAGAGAGCTGGTGTGGTGGCGGTGGGCGCGCGCAATAAAGCATGCGAAAAATGATCAAGTCAACTGTTATACGCCGGGAATTCCCCCTCTCCCCCACAGCTACCCCCGCAAGAGAGCTCACGGTAACGATCCATAAACCTTCTCCGGATAGCAGTAGCAGCTCTCCTCTCTATCTCGCGCGCGCGCGCGTCGCGTTCTACGAGGGCTTTTAACGGCGCAACAATTTAACAATCGCGCGCGCCCGACGAGTGTCGGAGACAGAGAGAAAGAGAGAGAGAGAGAGAGAGACAGGAGATCTCCTATTGTCGAATAATTATATCTGTATACGCCGGGTGTATGCAGTGCGTGTGAGAGTAACGAGAATGACGAATAAATGAGACGCTGTTTGGTGTGCGCGGCCTATCGGCGTCGAGTAGCTGGGATTTCCCCTGAAATATAAAGGTTTATATTGCATAAATTGCGATATATAGCGATGATGATGGCAGACACATGAGCGCTCGCGTGTGTGTGAAGTGAATATTACCAAGTGGCTTTGAACAAATGTGTTTGCTTGAATAATTGATCGAGTTGAATGGCGCGCGGTATTAATTATGCAAAAGTGCGGGCCGCGACGCGCGAAGAGGCAAAAAGCCGATACGAGCGAAATCAAAATGCCGCTGCAGCTTTAAGCGCGACAGCGATATTGGGTTAAATATTTCAAGTGTAGATCGAATGTGTTCGTCCTATTTGAATCAACATACTCGAGCGATCGTCGCCAGTAGGATATATCGTAATTGCGACCGCCTCGACGGTCAACTCTCTCTCTCTCCCAACTACTATACAGCCTTTACTTTTAATCGCGAGAGTATATGTATGTATAAATTTTTCATTGACCCATAAGTGCTTAACCGATACAAACTGTGTTACGCATAATAGACTGCCATTAATTCGTTATCGTATATCGGGCGCCTTACGAGGTCTCCGACGGCCGACATATCGTGAAAAAAATAATGTGTCGAACAGTGGTTACGCGGCGATTACGTAAAAGCGCCATGCACTCGCGCGGAGTCACTTAATATACTCGAACGCGTGTAACAGTCGCGATACTACGCAGCTTTTCGTCCAAGTCGGTGCAAAACAACGTCGGGATCACACTACCAACCACTTTGCTAGGCACGCAGCAACTAATAATATATTTTTTGCGTATATTTCCGTTGCTCGCGCCCCCGATTTACCATTATGCGAACGACGCATTTTACGCGGAATAATTCATCGAGAGGCACGCGCAAGTGCGCATTTAAAGGAAACAACCAAATAAGTAGACTCGCTCTCGATCATTTATGCTGCAGCGTATACACAACAACACGACACACGGTTGCGCACGATCGATCAATCGCAAGCATATCGCATGCTAATGCCAACGTACGACGTCTCTCTCTGTCTGTGTCTCTCTGTACTCGTGTAGTATATATGGGTGCAGCAGTGTGCGAGACTCGTGTTTGATATGCATCGATCAATCCGCTAATCCAGATTTGATTTGGCGAGATTGATTAAAAAAAAAAAAATCGAGCGCACGATATGTTCGATATTTGCGCGTCAATTGATGATCAGCCGCGGGGGTAATGGACGAAGATTGCACCGAGGTATACGCGTGTGTATACTGCACGCGAATTATGGCCAAAAAGATTAGAATGTGGCCCTGTGTGTGTTAAACGCCGGGAATAGACACGTATCTAGGAATAAATCACGCGATGTATACGAGGATTTGGATTGTTCGTTGGGTGGAGGGAAAAACAACAAAAAAAAAATTTAGGATGGAATGATGGAACGGTTTTACGATCAGCGAGATAACTGGACCGTATAAGCTCGCGGCAGCGCGACGCTTGACTTTTTGGCCCTGCCACGCGCGATTATGATTTTTCGAGAGTCGTTAATCCGGTTCGAACACATTTTCAAACGTATACGTACTTTTGCGCTCAACGACCTATACGTGTTATTATTGTAACGCGCGAGAATGGGCCATTGTTATATTCGCCGGTTGGGGGACATTTGCATGACAATCTGGGCGCAATAATAAGCCAACGGAAAAGCATTTTCATTGTCTCTATTTTGAATACAATATGACATAAGCTCGAGAAAGTTGGGGAGCTCTGGTGGTAAAATTTTAAAGATTGGTTATCTCGAGAGAGTTAGAGAGAGAGACAGAGAAAACATTAAAAATGCATTCTCTCTCTCTCTCTGCTTACTGCGAGTGCGCAGCTTCAAAACGGAAATGCGTATTTATGAAAATGCTTTTGTGCTGCACACCTTCTCTCGCTTCTATAATATACATATATATATATATGTGCTGCAATCGCGAGAAAGCTGTTTTCACGCGCGTCTCGATTCTATGCGAAAAACAGCGTCGCTAAATTTATGCTTCGTGGAAAATCACGTTTACCTTCTCCGGCACGTATTACCGCGTAATTTAAACAGTTACACGGCCGATCCATCCCGTATACGATGTTCAGAAACGAAGTGAAAAGCAAATCTCGTTGAGTGTAGCGTGGGGTTCGACGTGAAACAGGAGCGCAAGCGCGTGCATATACATGTGTATGTGTGTGTGTTGTGTGTGTGTGTGTGTGTGTGTACCACTTGGCACAGTCAGCTAAAAATGGCATCAAAACGCTCGTGTGCAGATAATGCGAAACCCGTCCAATGTACATACGCGGAAATTCAAACGGTCGGTCCGAGTCATGAGCAGCACCAGCAGCAGCAGTGACGCGACCCCGCATAATAGCCCCGCCGGAAACTAACTCAATCAAAATCTTCCACGCAAATTTTTTGCCGTGCCCTTGACACTCTCGGCTCCTGCTATACATACATTCCACGCGCGCGTCTACTCCGCTTTTGCGGTCCATCAGCACGCCCGATCAGCTCCAAACCCGTTCTTTCTCGCTCTCGATTAAATCTATATATATATATATGCATGCCACAGATTATATACCCGCACACCTCTTTTTCATACACGTGCCACAGCAGCAGCAGTATAGTAGCGGCAGCGGCAGCAGCTGCTGCTCGTCCTGGCATTGACAGTGATTTGAATGGCAATTGATGGCGCAAAACCGCGCTGACGTACCGTCATAATACATTTGCGAGCGCGCGCGCAAAAGAGAGAGAACGAGAGCATGATAAAGTGTCAGCTGATCGATAACGACGCCCCGACAGAGAGAGAGAGAGAGGCAGAGAAGATGAAAAAAACACGCGCTAGAAAGAGTGGCGGCCGGTTTATGAATGCGAACGTTAAGAATAGAGCACCGGCTTATGGTAATTTCGTTAAAGGGAGTGGAGGGAGGAGGAGCGGCAAAAGTGCAGTGAATGATTAATCTATCCTAAGCGAGATATCCGTAGGAGAAAGTATCGCGTGGAATCTTGTGGAGACCCCTCCTTTTTTCACCTTCTCTCGTTCTTTCTGAGCTGCGAGGTTGTGTGCGCGTGTGTAGAGTAGATGTTTTGTACGATGAGCTCGAAGAGCTTGTTTTTGACAAGATACCGATAAAGCAGATGCTTGGCTTTAGAAAGTTTGGCCCGCCGAGAGCATATTGGTTTTTGTGCGCCTGCGTGTCTGTGTGTGTGTACACAGTCGTGTGGAAAAAGGAAGTGTGGAACCACATTGTCCGTGGCCCCTGTAAATTGAAAGATTAATATTTTGCCGCGGGGTGTATTAAAGTTTGCAAGCCCCCGCCCCCTTCCCAAGCCTGTACAAAGTGCATTCTTCTTTATGCCGGTTTATATATGCATCTCTCTCTATCTGTGTGTTCGTATTCAGCCGCGGTTTTTGACTCTTTTATTCATCTTGCGCGCGTACACGTACAGGCGGCGGCGGCGGCGTTACGGAAACTCCATGAAAATGCTCATAAAGATGCTTCTAAGCATATAAAACAGAGAGGCAATGAGGGGATGCAAAAAAACAGCGGGACTCGCGCGACGACGCGGAGGATGCAAGAGCCGAAGGACGTCTGCGCACTAATTTACTCCACCGCTACACCTTTTCTTGCTAATTATTGAAACTCTGACATTTAATTGCTTCATCCATATTAACGCGATGCTTTTTATTCGATGGTCGTACAGTTTGGAACAGACCGACATTTCATCAATCGTATTGTCCGCCGAGATAAAAACGAAATGAATTATATTTTACTTTGCTATAAATTATGATAATTTTAACGTAAAAAGCTAAGTCGAATCATTATTCATCGTTTGATTTTTGATATACCGCATTAACAGCAGAGAAAAGATTAACAATGTCTCAGGTATCGAAGTTTAATAATCCAACGCAAGTATATGCTGTAAAAATATATGAATATCATCAAACATTCTACAACTTTATCGTTTATCTTTGACGGGGAACGGTACAGTATATCTTCATGTCGGTGCCACGAGAGACGAGCAAAGTTTGCTCTTTGTTGTAGAACATTTATGATTACAAAGTTTGATAAAGCGCCGTTATGCATTTTAATGATATCAAAACAAAGTGTAAGTCAGTCCTGCAAAAGGATGTGAATGAAAAGTTTTCATAATATCTTGCGTGAGCCTAAGATATACTAAAAGTAATAAACCGAGATGCAACATCGTTCCTCTCAAAACATGATTTGGCGTACATAATACAAGAGTCTTATGCAACGTTGCCTCGATGACCAAACCACAAACGAAGCCATTCTTTCGCTCTCTTCACACTTAAGCCACACGAGATAGGCCCACGTATTCCCCGCATCCACCGAAATTGGTAACTGCACAGCAGCCCCAGCATTTTCGTCCTTATTAGAAATTGCCCGAGCAGCAGCAGGAGCCTCGCAATTCGGCAGCGGCTGTCGTAGCAGCAGCAGCAGCACACGTCAATTTCATCCACTCGCATTGCGCCCAGCAGCTACAGCAGCAACGGCACCAGCAGCAGAAGCATCACGGAGACACAGCCAGCAGCAGCGGCGGCAACATCCCGTAAGCGTCAGGATCCGCACAGGGTTATAAGCTCGCTTGCGCCGCCGCGCAAACCGGCCAAATCTCTCGCGCCACACACACACACACACATACACATATATACGCGTGCATCGCGTGTTCACCGAGCGCATAAACGCCAGTAGACGACGACTACGGCAACGACGACGACGCCAACAGAAGCTTATAATACGACGGCGGTTATACGGTCGTGCGCGCGGGCAATCAGCCGCGTTCGAAATGTGTCGGGCCCCCGCAAGCTCGCGAAAGAGAGAGAGAGAGAGAGAGAATATGAGGATGGGAGGGGCCGGAGCGATTTTCGTAAATTGTCCGCTGCTAATTTCAAATGTCACGCGCACTGCGGCGCCATCTACGCGCCGACGCTGAATTGCTCTCTCTCCTCCCCCCCCGCCCTTGTTTGCGACCACCGCCACCCCCCGAGTGAACGGCGACCCTGGTGCAGTCCACGTAATCGGCAATGTAAGCGCGAGCCTTGCGAGTTTATTTGCTTTGCTAAGCGCGTATCGAGCGACGTTGAGTGAGTCGATGTATATGCACTATACCGAAACTTTCTCTCATAGAATAGCGACGACTGAGAAAGCTTCATTATTGAATGTGTTCCTTTCTCGATTCATCTAGTTTTTTTGTCTTCTTTTGGTAGTCGATGTGCTTCCGGAGTAACCGAGAGCGTTTGCTTTTAAAAGTTAGATGGAAACACTCGTCTAGAAAGAGAATATTACGTATGTCGAATGAGAGTATATATTTCTTGGAAAATGGTGTATTTAAAGAACATGGTTGAATAAGGATCAGCGATAAAATTTCATCGCATCAACTAGTCACGTCGATCGGCTAATATTCGGTGTTTATTTTGGAACGGAAAAATTTTCAATGCACGTGAGATATCGACCTTGCAAAATTTGTATATAAGACATGTGCGTGTAAGTATAATTAATCTGCTAGAAGCGAGGAATTTTATTTGCAATACAAAGAACAAAAACGCCTGGCTTCATAATTTCAAATGTGTCGTATTCCTGGAGTGCGATGCAACACTGCAAATAGAACCGGTAATAAGCGCGAATGATTAATCGCGCGTATGCTGTGGATCGCCTGAATTGTAATGTGCAATCTTTAATACATAGATCCTGCAATATTTATGTGGCTTATCGTGGATTTATCTGAATTCAAAAGTCACACATATATTGCATTTATTAAATGCTCATTTAAATATAAATATGTTTTAAAAAGATATACATAAATTATGCATTTTTTGCGAAAAGGACATATATACATTCATTTGTATTTAACATATATTTAAGAATGAATTATGGATATTGTTTGAAATGTACGTATTTTAAACTGCGTTAATAAATCATTCTTTTAGTACAGGTTTTGATAAATTTCATTATTTTTTTTTCACGGAAGTTCCAGAACGAATAATATAAAACCACAAAACATTGCGCACAGTATATAATTTCTGGAACGCGCAATCGCGCATAAACAATGAAAAATATCAAACGATAGCGATCTATTTATATCGACAAATTTACCTACGCGATTAGCCCCAAAACAAACAAGAGTCGGAATCGACTTGAACTCATCTCAAAATCAGAGATAATAACGTTGGTTATATACTGCAGTCATTGCAGCGGAGAGCAAACGGGCAGACACTCGAGAGCTCCCCGCGAACCGCCCACGCGTGCCAGTCGTCTTAGCTGCCGCTGCAGTCAGAAGTTCTTGAAGACCTTAATTTAAACGGCTACTTCTGGGAGAGGAGGCACGCGATCCAATAGCTCGCGCGGTGATCAACAAGACGCGCGCGTCCTTGAATTTCTCGTTCAATTGAATTTCCGACTTCTCTCGTATAGTCGCGCTTATATTACCTATACACACACACGCACACACACACACACGTACACGTACACGCGCACGAGGCACACGTGCTTGAGCAACTTTGTTTTCCGCACTCGTATGCATATTCCATCCGACACTATAGTCAGAGTCTCTTTCTTTCATTAAGCGGCCGTAAGCTCGCATATACATGTATATGCACATAGCGCTAAAGTTCAGCTGCATCAGCAGCGCGCGCGACTTCTATTTATCATTGCCTCAATGGGATATCACGTTATACGCGCGCGCTCTCGTTATTAATATATGAGAAACAGAGATTATCACGAGCGAGCGTGTTGAACTTGTCTGAGTTACGTAACGATATATTTATAGTGCGTTATACACATTTAGGAATAGAATCGATCTAGATTTACGTGTGCATGTGTTATGGATGGCGCAATTCGAATGATCGACGCCTTACGCTTCTTGAGCTGTTTATGAATCGAAGTGTACGATGACGTCAATCGCAAGTTTATAATCAATGGCTCGACTTAAAACGTATATACATATATGCATTGCGTTAGATCCACTAGCGGAGAAATTAGCTTGCGCGAAAAGTTGCGATACCGAATGCTAAATCGGTTTTAACAGACTGAAACGGATTTCACTAGAAATTAATACTAGACCATCAATTCTATTATTTTACTTTTACAGTCTGCAGTCAAATTTAGCGCGAAGTATGAATGGTACACACTTTTTCAAAGAAATATGCGACATCTTGAGACTGAGCTTCTTAAATAATATCCTCAAAGGGGAAGCTCTTGGCAGTTTCAAAAAATACCCTACCCGCAAGCATATATATATAGTTGAATCGCAACAATTTACGTACTCTCTGCGAGCAAGCATCACGCATGATTTACTATTGCGCGCCCTTCCAGAAAGTTTCCGCAAACAGCGTTAGCGATTTTCGCGTAAAAAAAAAACTCAAACTCCCATAAATCTCATTCGCAACGTATATCCACCTCCCCACACACACAAACACACACATATACACACATACGCGCATCAGGCGTTCGATAAAAACGTGACCACTCGCAGTATAGCGCTTGCAAAATCCTCGTGCACTCTCTGCAATCGACGATAATTGCCTCCAAATAAAAGGTACGAAAAAAAAAAAAAAAAAACAGAGTACGAGGCGCGAGAAAAGCCGCTGTACGCATATATAAAGAAAGGGGGAAATTAAAACTCCAGTCATGTGTCACCGGCCACGAGAGAAAGAGAGGGTGAGAGAGTCGGATAAGTCACACACGGTATAATCCAGTCCGAGGAATCGTTATCGGGGGGCGTCTCACGGGCCTCCTAAATCGATCGGCGCAGCTTACCCGTCGCGAGTTAAATCGAGAAAACGAGTCGAGCGAGAGAAAGGGTCACGCGACTGGAATCGCGATCGAGCGTCTTAGCGTACATACACACCAGGACGCGCGGCTTTCGTAAGTTAGGCGTTAATCGCACTGGACACGTGCCAGATGGGCAACCGATCGGGTCTGAGAAACGCTGCGCGACCGGTAGATATATTTACAAGCATTTGCGTGTATATGCGCAAGTGCGTGTGTGTGGGTTGGATAAACGGCTCACCGATCGTGACCTGCGTGGTCCGACGACGTATGAAGAATGTCCACTGAACGATTAGCCTCCCGCACGCCATCGCTCTTTTTTTTTATAGAGTCTTTCTCTGTCTCTTGCAGTTTGTTTGGTATTTCAGTTTTTTTTTTGTTATGTAGCGAACGTCTCTCGGTGGCTGATGTACGCTGCACCAATTATTGGCACTTAGTGCGCTCGGTTGAGAGGATGTGTCTGATGCGAAGTTGTAATGACAGAGAGGGCAACGAAGAGGAATCATTATTGCTCGTTATTAACGGATTGAACTAATGAAATGAGTATTAAGACTGATCTAAAAGGTTAGTGAAAAGCTGTTGCAATAATTGAGAAGTTGATCGTATGCTTTCGTAATAAAGCGTATAATTCAAATTTTTCGATGGATCACAGCATCAAGCTTATCTGCTCACCAACAAGAATTATTGACGAGCAGATACGCTGCAAAATAGGAGTTATAATAGAGCAAAAAATAATTCGACAAAGCTGGAATACGTTTCAGCATCATTTATGGATGTGAATTATCGTTCAATATTTATATGCATAATCTCTATAAAAATTTAATTTATGCTGACAAAATATGAGTAAACACTAAATTATACACAGCATTCATTATTATCATTAAACTTACAATTGATTAACGATAAATTCGTTCATAAAGTTAAATGTTATTATTATAACACTTACATGGCGAAGAAGGTCAAATGAGAAAATGACTTTGGTAACTCACCTGCAACAAAAAAGAAAAACAGTTTATTTAATTACTCGTTGTGCATGAAATAGAAGGAGCGCATAAAAAAAGATATATTTGCATAAATAAATCACGGAATAAAAATTTCAGCTCTATAAATGGCTACTACGTAATCGGAAAAATAAAAATTCAATCTGAAATAAACATTTAAATTTTACAAAAATTCAATAACGTTGAAACATATTGTGTCTGTATAGAAACAATATCCTGAGTTAATTAACCCTGTAAGCTTCCGTAAAATTTATTTGTCACATAATAAAATGTCTGCATTTTTTACTATAATTTAATATGAATTAAATAAGAAGCTGTTGCCTAGTTTTCACAGTGTATTTTTTTAACTGTACAGCAATCTCTCAACCATGGAAGTCTAAAAGTCGTATAATTTTAACGTCGCGATAAAACTTTAACTCTTAATAATTCCCAACGAAGTTGTTTACTCGTGAATAAAGTTACGAATTATAGATATTATCTATAAACATTAATAAGTAAGCTCGAACACGATTTTGATTAGAATGTCTAATTATACAGCGGGAAGCCCATAATCAAGACGTATGAAAACTTTTCCATACTCCCTCTATCGTATACAGAATCAACATCATTAAACATTTTTCATCTGTACGACTCGATCGTTGGACAATCACACGAGTAACTAATCGTTAGATTGGCAAAGCTTTTAAAAGCTTCTCCGCAACATAATACCGCAGAGCAAACATTTTATCATAAAAGTAAAAGCGCAATTAGCAACGGCAACATGAAATCCGTTACTCTCTCCAAACCCAACTAATAAGAGAAAGGTATATATAGGCTTTAAAAGAAACATTGAGTATGCGCTACACTGGGCTCGACCGCACACTAACTATATAGATATTTCCGTATATCCGATGCACGCTAAAATAATAAACAACCTGTATCGACCGATCGCGCGCACCGGGTCTATTTTCTTTCCCCATGCAGTCTTTCACGCTGTGTAGCTGATGTCTTTTCTTTATACACACATGCACACACATACACACACACCCTCAATCTCTCTCTCTCTTACTTGTGGGCATGTAGAAAGTTCCGCGAAAAAGCTCTCGATGCATTATGCGACGACTAATTTTCCAGGGGATCTCTTTTTGCCCTCTTTCTCTCTCTCCCTTGTACATACTTCTTTTTTACACCATTCTTTCCCATACGCGGTGTATATATATAAAGAGTCTCTTATCGATTCGCCATTATGTTATAGCGAGCTCGCGAGCGCGCGCATGGGGAAGTTATATACTATAGCGGGGGGTTCGCGCTCTCTCTCTCTCTCTCGCGCTATGTGTATGATAGACGGCGAGTGGCAGGGGAGGAAATTGTGTTTCTTTGCCGATGGAAATTTAGATAGGCAAAATGCTGAAATATGAAAATATCGAGTACGACGGGGAGAAGCCAGTGGGAGAGATGATGTGTCCCCAGGAATCGTGTTTCTTTTCGTATTACACACGTTGCTGGTGCTTGTGTGTGTGTGTCTTTAAGCGCGCGAGGGCGTGTGTTTTAGCTTATAAACGCGAGATATATATATATATATATATATAGAGAGAGAGAGAGAGTGAGCGAAGGTTTACAATGCACGTTTTAACGGGTGGCCTGTATATTGGTTACTATCGCGGACATTAATCTGCGCGGCGTAATGGGAACAGGCTTATGCGGCTATTGATGCGAGCGAGATTTGAAAAATATGATTCCGTAATCCATCGGGCTCTTGGATCTCTGTGCGTGCGTGCGTGTGTGTGTGTGTGTATTTGAGTCTGCGTATGTGTGTGTACTCGTGAATGCGGGAAAGAGATTCGCGAGCTGCTGCTCTATGGGCGATTTTTCACCCCGCACTGCGCGACTCGAGGATGATGAAATTTATACGTCGTTTTGATAAATAAATTATTTGCGCGCTGGGCTTCAAGTCGCGCGCGGGACGAAAGATTTTCCGCGAGTGTCCTGTCTGTATGTGTACATGGGATGACCCGGCATACGGTGCTTTTTAGTCCTGCCGAGAGAGAGAGAGAGAGGGAGAGAGAGATTGTCCGTAATAAAGATGAAATATAGAGTTACGTTTTGATAACGAATTGCTATGCAAATGTTGTTGTACAAAGAGCAAAGCCCCGGAGCTTTTGTATATTTCTCTTACCGCTCTCTGCGCTTCTTTTTCCCCTTTTCTCCTCTCAGTGGAAATTATGAGAAACGAACGAGTTTTTCGCAGCCCACTTGGTGCTAAATGTCCTTTTACATATTTTCAGAAAGTGTAGCGTCATCGAAGGACGCGGCAACGAAAATCTATTTCTGATTCGCGTGAATAACGAACATTTATGCGGATTCGATGTTTATTTGTTGTATTTATATTAAAATCGATAATATGCACTGCATGTATAGGACTCAAGAAGCATAGCATTAGCGTTTCCAATGGAAAATATTCTTTAAAGCCTCCATTAGTGGGGTATCAACTGAAAGCCAATACAACACCAGTGCAATTTATTTACGTAAAAGCATAAAGCTCGGGGTAAATTTTGACATAATTGTTGTTGGCGTATAAACAACCTATATTTGTTCAAAGTATTGAAAAGATTGATTGGGAAAAACACGAACATTGACGAGAGAGCAGCTTGAAAAATACCAAAAACTATTTTTACAATATTCTCGACAGCTATTTTTCACTATTCCTTTTCAACATCGTCAGCAATGACTCCATAGTAAATATTTTTCTAATAATCATTATTACTCATTGCCAGTTCCCACTATCAGTAAGCAACTTTCGGCAGTTCTTTCCGGAAAAGTTTAGTCTCGCACGCCATTGAATACGAACATCTTGCATGTTGATTCATGGCTATACGCATTGTCAGCTTCACGCAACGCATTATCCCAATGAAACGGGTCCCGAGTTGAATAGCTTGGGTAATTTTTGCGTCGGTATCGTTCATTGACTTCAATCAATGTCGCCGTGGTAGCAACGACTCTCTCTCTCTCTCTCTCTCTCTCTCTCTCTTAACAATCACTTTCCATTTCACTCTCGCGCAGACGCAGAGCTTTATCTACGCCTATGCACATGCACGCACACGTATACGCATAATTCGGATGATTGCGCGAGCCACTGGATGTCTATGTTGAGATATGCACGTATAGATAGAGGCAGATCGGTGTATGTACGTGGACACATATACATGCGCACACACAGGACATTTGCATTGGCTAAACGCGATGACCCGACAACATTAGCGAGAGAGAGAGAGAGAGACGCGAGGCTCGGCATATTGTCTACTTTTATTGATCTCCCTTGTTTGCCTCGGCCATCGTTGTATCTTTAGCGGCTAATCGAGCGAGTAACGATTGGTAATTGAATCAAGTGCGTTTTGTTCCTCTCCTTTCTTTTCCTTTTTACTCACGACCATTCGTTTTTTTTTCTCCAGTTTTAGTGCAACAGCCGCCTTTTGCATGCTGCGCACGCCGCTACTGCGGTTGCTAATTATACATACTGGTGGCTGAAAGAGATCGTTTTGTGAAAGTTTCGTGCGAATTTTTGCAGACGACAAAAGTCTGCCTTTTAATTCTATTAATCGTGCAGTGCGTTTAAAATAAACGATCAAACGTGGTGTATATCTGAAAGCAGCATTAACTAGAGATCCGCGGATTATTTTTTACGCGGTTCGAAAAATAGCTACATAGGACGAGGCAGAAGAATTTTACTCTGAAAAGTCGCGTGGTTGATGTACTTATACGAGGAGATCCCTTTTCTCTCAGCGGCACGTGCGCTAAGCTTATATTCCAACAAAAGTGGAATCTAAAAACTATGGAAAAAGTAGGACGCGCAGGCTCTAGGCGAGGCTTGGCTTCGAAAATTTCTCTCATCAGCTCTGCTGAAACGGGAACATTGTCGGATGAGGCTGTATAGGATAGGAAGTTCTGATTGGTAGCTGTCTCGAAGCTGTTTGCTTGTGGAGTGAGAGCGAGAGAGAGAGAGAAGGAATACAGTGTGTCGCAGCTATAGAACCACTCGCTCTCTCGCGTCACAGTGCGTATACACATAGCTTGCATGTTATATAGAGATAGCATCAATCCGAGCGTATAATATAATATGCATGTGCAACAATACGCGAACTGCGCGCAAAGCAAATCGATGGGGGAAAAGATGATTCGAATGGAATTGAATTGCGCTCTATCACGAGGAAGAGGATCTCGATCTAAGATGTGAGTGGAATTTTCGTTTTACGAGGAAAGAGAAAAATGTCAATTTCTATCGAAGATGCCAAGGGTCATATTTTTACGAGACCATATACTGTTTAATTGATTGAAGGAATTAAATAAAAAGAAAAATTATGTGGATGTTTTCTTGACTAACAAGGAGAGTCCACACCCTCTGGGTCACGGATTTTTCCGAAACTTTACACAGACGTTCTTCGGCAAAAATTTGCGACGCGTGTTTCGGTGTTGTTGCCAATGAGCCCTAGAGACCGAGTTAAGGTTCAATTAATTAAAATACATGAAAAATTATTGGTGTGTTTATAAGTTTATTGTAAGACCAATATTCATTATAGAGAATGTTACAAAAGAGATATCAAAAGTGCAGATAATAAGCTTTTATTTGAATTTTAGAACGAGTTATTAGTGTTTTTCACTCCAAATTTATGAGCGATCGAAATTTCAGTTAATTTTAGGACCTTAAAATTTAGAGTTTATTACAGATAACTTTAGAACGAACAATGCTAATAACTTACTTAAAAATACAAATGAAAATTTATTATCTGTACTTTTGATATGTCTTTTCTAAGATTTTCTACAATATATATTGGCCTCACAATAAAGGTTTAAAGACGACTATGATTTTTCTGGTAGTTTAATTAAATGAGCCTTAACTCGGTCTCTAGGGCTCATTGGCAACAACACCGAAACCGTCGCAAATTTTTGCCGAAGAACGTCTGTGTAAAGTTTCGAGTGTCTCATTTTTTTTTGCCAAAGAGCATCACTGTAAAGTTTCAGAAAAATTCGTAACCCGGAGGGTGTGGACTCTCCTTGTATGACCCGAAACTGTTTTTTATTGCTATTTCGAAGTGAATTATTGATCTCAACGTAATTGATTGATTCGGTCTAACGCGATTTTTACATATTTCTTCTTTAGCGGATTAATTTACTTCCTTTTCATTGGTACATCAGAACGTTTGCAAATATTAGCTGCAGCAATTTTTTTCAACATAAAATTTATTAACAATTAAATATTTGCAATATCTATGTTTGTATGATCCGGTGGGTGCATCACGAAGCCTCGGGCGTTGTGAAACTTGCTACATGCTGTCAATTTCTCGCAAATCAATGAGACTCCGACGACGAACCGGCGTTTGATCATGTATGCGAGCAATCGAGCTAAAATTCACGGTGTCTAAAGCATAATTGTTATCGATTCCTGGAATTACGCTGCTAGAAGCGATAATATTTTCATTATCCAAGACCTACACTGTATATTAATTCGACGTGAATATATATGAAACTCGCTCGCGGCAAAAGACAATTACAAAAAATGCAACACACAGAAATAAAAACTCGCGCTTCCTCCACAACTTTTGAAATGGTCAAAAAAGATATTCTATAAAAAAAAAAGCATTAGCTCGCAACGCGTACCATTCTCGTCTTCCACTTTTACTTCAACCATATCTTATGACTCTTCCACCTATTCCGTTCATCTTCTGCTCTCTTGTTACCGCATAACGCTATCTCTCCCTCTCGTACTACAGTGGATGAGAGAGTGTAATTGAGTCGACCCTAGCCAGCTCCACCACTCGCTGCTGCTATCCCTTGCATCTCTCTTTCTCTCGCTCACTCTCTTTTGCGCACTCTCCGCCTTTGCTCTCCGCTCTCACATTCTCCGCCGTTGGCCGTCTGCATCTCGCAGAGTTCGTTTCTGTCTTGCGAGGGGGCGGCCGCGGCGGCAGCGGAGGCAAGAAGGAGATATACACATACACTTAGAAGAGCGGCACGGCTGCGAAGAGAGGCTGAATTGCCCGGTTGCATCACCGGTTACTTAACCGTAGACAGGCCGAGATACTAGAGCGCAAGCCAGAGAGAGATAGAGAGATACAGAGAGAGAGAGAGAGAGAGAGAGAGGAAGAGAGGAAAAGCTATAGTCGCTAGAGACGACCATTGGCGCGGGTGTGCTTTTAAATAGAATAACAGTTCGTGCGCGCCGGCATGCCGTTCGTCTTTCTTTTCTTCTTTGGGAAATCTTCCCGTGCCCCGGCTGAGGGGATTGGGCACCTGGGGAGGTGCCTTGTTGTTGTTGTTACATTGCTTTCTTTTACAAGATACTGACCGGGGGTGATTGCTTTGGAGTTAGACCCGTGAAAAACTGGGCAGTAAAGGTTCTACTGTCGAGGTTATTGCCGAAATGGCAATGAGAAGATGATTTCTACTTTAGTTTGGTGATCATTGTAAAAATCTGGAATAAATTATGTTTAAATTCGATGGGATATGCATCATGTTTAAAAAAATCTGCTAATTATATTTAGACAGACGATTAATGATGTGTCGATAATGTGGAAGATATCAACTGTATGTACTATATGTGAACAACAAGAACATAGTGTTATGTGGATGTAAAGCATGACCGCATGTAGTGGTAATAGTGAGGACTGTGATTCTCTTTTAATCATAAAGGTAGAACTGGTCGGAGTAATTCCACTAATTAAATTGTTCAAAAGGTGTAAGTGCGAAACTGTGCGTTCATTGTTTGTATACTTATTTTATAAGCGAATGTAAAATATGAATAAAAATAAAAAATAATTTGTATAGTTTTAAAATATTTTAATCAGTTCTTTACACTGTATTTGTCCGAAATCGTTAATTTTGCAATTAAGTAATATTTGAAATTTTAAGGGAATTTGTTAATTATGCAAGAACATAGAACTCAATTATTTTCATAATTCTATTGGAAATCGGATTTATGTTGTGCTTATCAATCAGCGCACATGAATATGGATGTAAATTGTGCAATAGTATATCAAGTATGCAAAACCACTCTATGTTTTTCAAATTAACGCTTTCGAGAACTCAGTATAAGCTTCGAGTGTATATTTGAAGCATAAAAACTCGCGCATCATAAAGACAAAATAATAAACACTGAATTCGTTCATTTTGCATGCATTTTTCATATCAAGAATGCTCGGTGATTTTATAATCCTCATTACTTTTCTGCGAATGTTGGAACCCAGACATGTCATTCAAGTCGTTCATTATACGAGGGCGAAATATACTTTGAGAGCAAATTGTCGACCGCAAGAGTGTACCGTTGGAATATTCATTTACTCTTCTATTCTCTTCTACCTTTTCATACCTTTTTGGTCTTCTCTGGTACGCACTTATTTACCTTTACATAGACGACGTATGACGCCCCTTTTCCAATTTTAACTAACTCTTATAAACAATTCATCTACTTTCATCGCTTTATTCTCTTCTTTAATCTCATCAAAACTAAATGTTACGGAAAAACGGTTTCTAGTAAGGATGCTATTGTTAGACATTTTACTAAAACTATTTTGCATTTTATAAACAGTAAATCATTTTGAAAAATATCAATGTAGTTTTTCTGGTATTTATTAAATGTACATACTGAACGTAATAAAAAATTATAGTAATACGAAATTTTCTGCCTGCACATTGAAAGCTACTGAAGCGATTGTAGTAAATAGGAATAGATTACAATTCAATTACACTTCTGTAGCTCCGTCAGTTACGGCAAATTGGATTGGAAAATTTCAAAAGTTCACAATAGAACTAAACTAGAACTAATCAAAGTATGCGACGACCAGTGAGCCACAAAACGATATACATCTAGGATCAGATCAAATCTGGACTTTTTTCTTGCCTATCGCCCTACGAAGTGCTAATGAGTTTCGTGGCTTTTGGAGAACGTGACGACCGTTTCAAACGAGACACCAAAGGCCCCTCTGTATGTGAAAGTGTCACGGCGAACGTAATTGCGCCACCGGTATGTCGTGTACCCTCCCCCCCCCCTGCTTGCAGTCCACCCCCTTTTGACGCCTCAGCTTCACTCTCTCCACCTCCCAGTTTTAACCCTCGGCCTGTACCTACATCGTCGACGTCGTCGTCGTATTCGTCCTCCTCCTCCTCATCGTCGCGAGCTAACGAGCGCGTTTACATGGCGAGAATGTGCGATCCATACGGAAGTAATTGATTGAACTAACCTACATTAAGGCTAACCCAGTTTTACAAGCCTACAGGGGGGCGGAAAGGGGGGATTATTTAGCGCCAGAGATGTGAAGCCTTTAAGCGAATTCTCCAGGCTTTCGTGGCGCACAAGAGCCGAGTTTCTTGTTCCCGATTGGCTTTATCGATACGGAAGTAATCTCATTTTTAGTTCTTCGTCTTCTGAAAGATGATATCGATGTGAAAGGCTGGAAGTTCGTTATAGTTTAATCTTATTATTGTCAATTCTTTGTTTCTCTCTTGTATTGGATTCAAGCAATTCTATAGAGTCTAGGTTGAAACTATTTTGTGGATATGGTATATTAATTTCATTTTATTGACGAGCTATCAGAGTCATCTAAACTTTCAAGGTTTAAAGGACTATAAGTTCAACAAGAACTCTGGTACACCAGATATCTAATTTTACGCTAGTGGAATACTGATGTATAGTTAACTTTGAGCCATGTCAGTCAGTCAACGCGGTGCAATGAAGTTCGGTAACTCTTGCATTTTCTCCGCAACATTAATTAAAACTCGCTATTTCAGGCCAGCCACTCACTGCATCTTACCAAAAAGTTCAGCAGCGAGGCAAGCTCTCGGTATTTCGTTAAAATTAAGGGGGAAAAAAACGTAGACATAAAAAAGTTCTTCGCGCAATCAATCAAAACCGAACATACTTATCCAACCCTCAACCCACGGTGAGGCCTTAATTACAACCTTCCTTGTCGGGGTAGCGCAAAAAAAAATGTTAGAACGCCGTAAAAAGAGCCCGGGTTCGCTCAGAGTCGCTTGCTCAGTCTCGCGCGCGACGAGAAAAGAAAGTCTTTATCAAGTTACACGTATCAGGCGCAATTTGCCGTCGTGTCTAAAGGCCTTTAATAGCTCCCTCAGTGCCACTTGACACAAAGCAAGAAGAGAAGAAGAGAAGGAGAGAGAGAGAGAGAGAGAAGAGGTATAGAAAGAGAAGAAAAAAAAGTCCGTCGTAGCCGCTATCGCTCAAGAAAATCCGAAGCGCAGGTTCGCTGCTCTGCACGTTGTGTCGAGGCCTGCGCGCGAGAGAAGGAGAGCTAGACCATTTGCAAATAGGGGGGGAAAAAAAAAGGAAGAAGAGTGTTTGATCGCAGTCGAGTGGAGCGGCAGTTGGGAGCCGGGGATCCGATCGAAAGTCACGTTCGCCGAGTCGGCTGAGCTACCGACGAGCCAATCGCCTAGGTCATGGTGAACGAGCCTCCGCCGTCGACCAACACCGCGGAAAAGAAATGTAAAACTTTGGCCCTTTGCGCAAGATCGGCCTCTTTCGCTCCAGTTTTCTCGGTTTCCATTTTTTTTTATTCACTAACTCCTATCTCATATCCTACTTGGTGCGGAACCAATCGTGGTCGGCGAGAAAAAGGAGATTTCTGACTGCTCCGAGAAACTAGAAGCTGAAACATGTACTCCTTAATTTGCAAGATTATATATAGGTAGCGCGGACGAGAAGAAGTCGACTTTGTGCTGTACGAGTGAATGAAGGCTGGGGGTTGGGGTGGAATTCATTTGAATGCAATTACTGCTATTCGATGGATTACGTCACGCAATTATCGCGAGCTTGCAGTTTCTCAACTTCGAATTTCTCGCGCTCGGTTCAGACTTGGCTTTGTGCGATCTCGGAAGTTTTTTGTAAGTTTTTATCTTGTCGCATCTTCTTTACCGTCGAATAGCGGCACACGTTCTTTGCATTCTTTGAAGTGCAGTTTCATATTTGGAGTTTCAGAGCTGTTTGAATCTGTTTGAACGTCGCGAAAATCTGAAATTCCGAGTATTTACTGTGGCATGCAGCTATACTTCAATTTTGTAAATTTATCATGAAGTGAAATTTAATTAATTAGTCAAATTTATGCGACTGGAAATTCTCTAAATCAATAGTATTTTAAGTAAGGTAATGCATTGATTTTTAAAGAAAAACTTATCACCATCATATAAATCACATTTAATTTGTAAATATCAAATCTGTTTTCACGTAACAAGGCCTTCATATATTTGGATTGTTATATTATCTTTAATTATTGCGCCCCATTGTAAATTAAGAGCGCATTATTAAATTTGCATTGTTGTAAAGTGCTCAAGCTAGCAATTAAAACGTAACGGTATAACAATTTCACCTATACGCCGCAACAGAATTATTCCTATTTCTATTAAACAACTTTGAAAAAGTGATTAACGCTTTATAGAATTTAGCTAAATGTATATTAATGAATTTTCTTCTGCTCCAAATTTCTGTAATAAACGTGCTGCCACACACTTCTCTTCATCAAACACAGAATACATTAAAATGCGTTTAATTACATGCGGGAAGAGAAGCAAGTGCATCTGCGCGTGTGTGTGCTTTGTCTAGTGCACAAAATGTATTATCAAATAAATCAGTTTCTGTGTACTAGCTTGGTGTGTATACACTGTAATTAACAAATTAAAT
The DNA here is from genome assembly GCA_900490025.1 of Megastigmus dorsalis. Taxonomy (NCBI): domain Eukaryota; kingdom Metazoa; phylum Arthropoda; class Insecta; order Hymenoptera; family Megastigmidae; genus Megastigmus; species Megastigmus dorsalis. The sequence goes on from UELU01145760.1 coordinate 76,554, forward strand.
AAAACTATTATTTATTCTATTTTTGTTATGTATAATATCGAAAAATCAATAATTTGACATGTTAAATAAAATAATGTACATTATCAATTAAATAACAGCATTATAATATTTTTTAAAAATAATTATAGAATATAGTAAACTGACTTGTCTGAATTTACGTTGGATTTTCTTCCTGAGCTGGGGATTTGGCTATGCCTTTATTTAACGACCCCTGTGATTGAAAAGGGAAACCGTCAAAAGTATGTAGAAGGTAAAGGAAGGTGTAAAACAAAAGACGCCCACAACGACCCCAAGGTGGAAAAAAGAAGACGAAGCGTTCGTCTCTAGAAAACCGCTTCGACCGGAAAGTAAAGTTCCATGTTACTGGTCAATTTACCTGACGGACTCACGAAAGAACCTCTTCTGGAATTTTCCAAATTTGCATGGATATGAAGAGGAGCCCTGGCGGATTTTCACGAGAAAACTTTTGCTTACATAAACATACTTAGGTTACTAAACGTAATTCTCTTCTAATAATTACTACATAAAACCTGTCAAAAACTTGTACTGACTGGAAATTGTAATAACATTTTATCGGGTTGGATATAAATTAGTAGACAGAAATCGAAGAAATTAATGTCACAGAATATAAGATAGCCTCTGCTAACTATTTCCTTTTTGATAATACCATTTTATTTATTACAAAATTGTAATTCAATACGTATCTGTAATGATGAAGCTATTGTTGTTAATTGTTCACTGATATGCTTTATTAAGCACACATAATTGCCGTGTCATCTGCTATCGATTTGTGAATAGAAATTAGATCTTAAAAATGTTTTTAAGTATTATTTAAATTGAGAACGTAAAATCACGGATAGAGATTATAAATTCTAAAAAATTTATATGAGTTTCACGAACTGATTTGTTTCAACACATAATCCACTTAATTACATATTTATGTTTAATAACGTTCACCTTCATCATAGCTATAATCGTGTTTATATAATTTGAACTACCTAGTATCATCAATATTAGTATAATGTTATGTTTATTTAATAACTTTCTAATTACAAATTTTCATTATAAATTCGTGATATTAGATATTATTGACTGATTTATTGACTCTCTTAATTCTATAACGCCAAATATATATTTTATTCTGATCACTTGTGTAGAAAAAATACAATTTCTTTTTAAAGCTGAACTTAATTACGTTGTATATTCTCTATTATTTCTTTAATATGAAAATTGAAACTTTATAGTTTCAAATTAATTGTATGCAGTCATTCATAAATCAATCCTATTTGTATATTTCAGATGGACGGGTATGATGGCCCACATTTGAAAGTGGTACTGACACTAAAATTAAAAATTCAATATCGTGGGTTTACGATCGCAGTATTGAAATTTCAATTTGCAACTATAATATATCATCAATAGGGTAAAATATCAAAACTACTAACTCTAATCTAGATACGGAGATTCGGTTTTATTTAACCAATACTAAAATAACGTAATATTTATTGTAAATATAATATTTTATGTCATTTATTTATTATTGAATGTGAGTAAATTATGATATATCGTCACGTTCGAGTAAGAAGGAGATAATTCAGAATACCGTTCGAAAGGTGACAACTCAGAATCTAGTTCGAAAAGGTGACAACTCTGAATCCGGTTGGAAAGAGGGACAACTCGAAAACGTCCATTTTTATTCCGAATTTCAAGGCGGTATTTCTAATAGGATTTATGTAGAAATTCTTTGAAAATGTTATAATCGAATTGCGTCATATGATTCCAATTCAAGGATTGATGAAAAATGGACGTGTACGAGTTATTTCCTTTTTAAACGGATTTTCGGTTGTCTCCTTTTTTCTTCTGCACTTTCTGTTTAATAATGATAATTTTATAATAACAACACAGGACTTGTTGATGCTACAACTCATATTATTTATATGCCAAACTAAAAGAGTGGCTCAATTTATTATAAAAGAAATTAAAAATTTTTCCGATTTTAGAAGTACTTTTTTAATTTTCTAAAATTTGCTGAATTGTAAAAAGCGCTCTTATGTATTAGAAAAACACACCTTGAAATCGTTTAAGAATTTGGTACAAATCATCCTGAAAACAGATAAATTGAAAATTAATTCAGCAGGAGAGGTAGCTAATTTGAACTTTCAACAAGCGGTGGTCAGAAAAATGGCGAAAGTGTGAAAATGAAGGAAATTCTTCATATGTAGGACTTGACTGCCCAGTGGAAGAAAATAAATCAAATTTTGCTACCGAGCACCATCGACGAACTTGCGATAATCCGATTGGATGCAGCAAAAGAGAGACAGAGATAGAGATATAGAGAGAGATAGAGATATAGAGAGAGAGAGAGAGAGAGAGAGAAAGCGAAGGAAAGTATGCGCGCGCTTAGTCGGATTCAAGTAATTATTCACGTTCCTAACGAAAAAGAGTCAAAAGGGACTCAACCTTGAGTTTCCACAGGGTGCAGTACTTTTCCATAGTTGAGGCCATTGAAATTAGTACCTTTTTCCTTTTACAACTTTACCTGAAACACTAGTACCTTTTTTTTAGGAAATAAGACTTTTACAGTTTTCTAGAAAATACATCACATAAAGCAAGCATAAATAATTCTCCTACACAGATATTGATAGAGTATCTATTATTTATCAATACTATCAGCAGAAATTCAGAATGAAATAACATTAGTGTACTACATTTTGAATTGTCTCTTAACGCATAACATTAGTATTTGAAAAAAATGCGTGATATCGGGCCATTTTTTGTTGCACGCATAAAATCAATCTTGCGAAACACGTGCTTAGCAGTCCAGCCCGCAGAACACTTCAATTTTGCTAAGCTAAACATAAACCACCTTCTCCATCATAGTCCCTATACACCTCCACTACTCCTCTCTCTCTCGATCTCTCTCCCTTTCTCTCGGGTTACCTGGACATCCCCCAGATGCGGAATTTTCACTGCGGCCTGGTGCGCGCGCGGAGGTTCATGACAAGGGTTCTCAGTGGGTATACATCTATATACAAGTACGTAGAACAGAGAGAGAGAGAGAGAGAGAGAGAGAGAGAGAGTCGCATTAAAGGTGAGCCAGGTTTAAAGACGAACACTTGAAATCGTCTACACCGCTTGCACACGCGCTACTTTTTTCCTCCCGAGCTCTGCTCTCAGACAAAGACCAGAGTAGCAGAAAGAGAGGGAGATACTTTCTTCTTGTATAGTCCTCGGCCCTTGCCACGGCACTAATACTTTTGGTGGCGCAAGAGAGAGAGAGAGAGAGAGAGAGAGAGAGGAAGAGAGCCAAAATCCCTCTTTCTCTGCTTTTTTGCCTTTTAGCTTCGCGCAGCACTGCTGAGAGTGCAAAAGCCTCCTTTCCGGAGCAGCAGCCAGCAACCAGCAGCAGCAACACCATCATCATCATCTTTTCTCGCGCGCGGCAGTGCACACGCGGACCAATTCAATCAGCGACCTTGGGATAAGTTACTGAGAGAGAGACTCCCCTCCTACTCCACTAATTCTCCTTATCTCTGTCTCTCTCCTCTCTCTCTCTCTCTCTCTCTCTCTCTCTCTCTTTGTCAGATACATGCGGAGCCTCGCAGGCAGAGAGTAGAGAGCGCAATCAACTAATGATGCCCGGGCTTTTTTGTTTTCGACTTTCCGCTGGCTAGTTTCTTCTGTCCGAGCGACAAAAGCATATAGAGAACTCGACCAACAGCAGCAGAAGCAGCAGGAGCGCCACCGTCGGTAGTTTCTCTTCATCACACTGATGGGTTTATTGGGATTCGCAGCTTTTCTCTAGTCTGCTCTCTCTCTCTCTCTCTATATATATATATACTTCTGTTTTCTTTCTGCGTCCTGAATTGGGCATCGATGATTACGCAAATGACTGTTTAATGTGGAACTTTTTGTCGGGTTTAGTTGTTGCAAGTGATAAATGGGATGTGTATTTAATGAGTAAGGGTTTAATTGTCGTGGGCGAGACCTTGGAAACATTTTTTACGTATTTTTATGTGCTATAGAGTGAAATCATTTAATTAACCACTCTCTTGAAAGATTCGAATAGAGCTATTTATTTTCAGTTTTTGATTTACCTATACAGAAGGGTGTATATGTATTCTTTCGTCCCCATTAATCAATGTTGATATATAGCATTCATGAATTAGTATCTAGTGCTTATATATATATATATATATATACACAAGTAACGATAAAAGCAATTAGTGCGGTCCTACTTGAATATATTTACAACCTTACTGACAAGTTGAAATGTTACGATGTTTAGAATATTTATTGTTTGGACTACATTTATTATTCAAGCAATTACTGTCAGTCAAAGGTTTTTAATTTAAAGCGATAGCCTAGTTATTTGGAAACAAATAATATTACTGATCTCTTTTAATATTTGCAATTTTACATTATCTGCATTGACGAAGACTCAAGATTTTTTAAATTTGAAACTAATAAATGATAGTAGCCTGTTAATATTTTAAAATTAAATATTAAATCAGTGATAAATAATAATTTTAATCATGCATGAATTTTTCTAAATTATGTAAGATTCAAATAATAACATGATAATATTTTGAGGCAAATTGTTACTATAGTATATTACGAGTTTACAAAATTCACGGTATATATTAATTATTTTTATTTCTTTTTACAGGACCCTACAGTATAGATCAGTAAATGGAATTATTCTATGGAATAGTTATAATTAAATAGTATCAATACATATATAGGCATTCGCTTGTTCAAATTCAGTCTCGAATTCAGTAGTATTAATGTAAATAGAGTAAATACTCATGTAAATATAGTAAATTTCATATAGTAATAATAATTTTGATCATGAATATACTGGCGTGTTAATATACTTTATATTTATATGTTCAATTTAAGTATACTTATATTTCACATAAATTATATATCAAGATGTATCAATGATTTCATAAAATAAAACTTCTCGTATTTCACTTCTGAAATGCATTAATAATAAAAGAGAAACCATTTAATACGCTTATTATAATAAAGGAATAAATGCAACATTTGAATACTAAATTCGGTACTTATTTTTCCGAGCTTAATTCAGCTTTTCAAGTTCAACATCAACAGTGAAAATATGGTATAATGTAATGTATTCAACGGGCAAAAGATAAATCATCTCACTGCTGTTGACTCGGTAAGATATCTTTACATCCTCATATTCCATATCCATTAAGGTGTCGCGAGTTTTTCGCCTCTTTTTCGCGAATTTGCATTAAGCATCCAGGCGATTCATCTCCTTCAGCTGCAGCCACCGACGAATCGCATAGATGACATGCGGTAATGAAAAAGTAGCCGCTTGGCATAGCGAGAAAAAAATGTGACGATGTTACAAATTAATATCAAGGAATTTAAAGCTTGGTAGAAATATAAATCACTCATTGCTCTGCTTTTCTAAAAATTCCGTAATATGAACAGATATAAAATGATATCATTATTTGTCTGTCAAAAAAATACTTCTATTCAATAAAAGATTTGAATTCAATACTACAAAACTATAACTTCGTGGATGACTATCTTTATATATACTACAGTAGCAATTATTATTAATTATAACACTTTTTAAATGTAAAATTGTACAGTATAAAATGTACCTAATTGATCACCTATTACATAAAGAATATAACATGTGTCTAATCTCTGTTTAATGCACTTTGTATATCAATAATAATGACAATGAAGCTAATTAATATTTATAGCAAATCTAGTAGCTGAATATTTTGACTATGACAATATAATTATGCCGAAGCGCAAGCTAAATTCATGCAAGCTAAATTATACATAGCTTATTTAAAATCGCAAATGGTCTAATTATGAAGATGATTCTATTGTTCGCACATATATACCGTTAAGACTATATATAAAGGAGATAAGTGTGTATTCGTTGAAAAAATTGAAAGTCTATGATTTTTAATTTCATATCAGTCCTTAATTGTCATTAATGCAGTCATAGAGTAGTCATCAATTCATCACTAATGTTTGTGTGTTAGAAAAGTAAAATCATCGTTTAAGCAAGTATATGTAATAAAGTTTTCGCGGAAAAGAATGCTCAGTAATAAAATGAATTGATAGTTCATTGATAAATTACGCAGCATAAAGAGGTTTAACTGCTTAAGCGAAAAAAAATTTGTACTTAGTTATTTGCGCGATCATATTAGGAATAAGAAGAAAGAGTGAAACCGTATATTTAATCAGCAAATTATAATTTTGAATTTCTCCACCCTGTAATGCAAGACAAATAAAATTTTATATTTATACAATTCTATACGATAATAAGTCATCAGAGACGAAAAGTAAATGGTGGTACTATAGGTACCTTCGCGGTATTTAATTCCGCGAATGGAAGCTTTTACAGCAGCGGCGTACGTTCGAAATCAGCGTCGGAACCCAAGCTTAACTCGGCTCTCTCTTTCGAAGAAATTCGTCTAATCGGCAACATCGTATCGACATATATAAATCCATCTATGTATTCGAGTGCTCGGTCCGCCGCCGCTGCCGCCGCCACTGCCTCAACACAAGCCGCGAGGCAGTAGTAAAACTAGGCCAATGAGCCGTATGGCGAACGAATGAATGAAACAGAAGCTCTCGCTCGCTCGCGTTTACAAGCCGCCAGAGGTGGCACAGCGATAACGGAAGAGTAGCAGTTGCAGCAGCCACGCTTGGAACACCGACCGCATTTGCAGAACGAAAATTTATGAAAATGATAGTCGCCGCGAGAGCATCTCTCTCTCTCTCTCTCTTTCTCTTCCTATTCATCGTGCGACGCCATCCCATTGTTTGTAATGGCTCCCGAGCGCATAAACTTGACAAAATCGCGAATTCAATTATTCTCAAGAGCTTTTGTGCACTTATAAATATATATGTATATAGGTAACCGAGAGAGATTCCAAGAGGGAGGGAAAATATATAAGTGCGCGACGAGGGCGCGCCCCATTGTGCTCTATACCGACAGAAACGCGAAATCCTGTGCCGCTATTATAATGTTTTGCTTTACGCGCGAGCTGTACGCGGATAAATGGAAGATTGTTGTTCGTTTCTGGTATCTTCGAGATTGCGTGTGTATACTGATATTACGTACGACTCTGGTTAGACTAGATCGAACTCGCTGTATATTTGTGTACGTGCTTGAAGCCGTTTGACGACTATACTGGGACTTTACCGTTATCTTGAAAAATGTGGAAAGACTCTTTTCTCTCTCTCTCTCTCTCTCTCTCTCTCTGTCTTCTTTATTTGCAGGAGTTACGCGTACACATTTCCTCGATTATCCGACAGTTTTTCAATGACAGTCTTTGTATGTGCGGCAGAATGTAGGAAAAAAATATTCAAGATCGCGATTGATTGGCGATGTTTTGCAGAACTTGAATTTTTTCTTTGTCAGATGATGCGAGTTGCAGGAAGTTTATGAATATTTTGCCGAAGTTCTTAATAATCTTTGCATATGCTTGCTTTAAGTATACCTTCAATGTGTGTTAATAGCATATTTTAATGTGTTTATAGCAATTTCATATATATTGAAGATATTGAGACTTTCAGGATGATTTTGTAATAGTGTCACGATTTTTCAGGCTTCGATCGTGTAATTCAGATACTCGATTGGTGCCAAGTATCCATTTTCGGCGAGAGAACATTGTATCGAATAAATAGACAGCTTCTACTCTTATGTCCTGATAATAATACCGAGAATAATACATTACTTCTGTTTACTATTTATCGAAATAATAAATGTATTGCAATTAATACTTGATGTGTAATTTAAATTTACTTATATAATATAACAGAAATTCATTCGTTAAAATGAATTATTACTTATGTTGAATATCGTTAGATAAAACAGCTTGATGATTATATTTCGATATTAACTGTTATTAAATACGGTGAAACAGTACTCCCTTGTGTAATTTGATTATGAACCAATACTTTTTCAATTTAAAATAATACGTGAATTCAAATAAATTATTTATTAAGTATATAAGATTCATATAAGTGTAATAAATACAGTTTTGTAAACTGTGCGATTTTAGAAAATGTATTTTTCTAAAAATATTTAATACTGTACGCTATTTAATTCACACTTAATACTTTTCCTGAAAATTGTCTTTTATACATAAAATTTTTATGCTCATAACGAAAACGAAACAATTGTGACAAAAAAAATTGTTGCACGCTAACACTTGAAAATAAATTTAGCTGAATAATATACAAGTGAAAAAGATTAATTTTGCTGGATTTTACAAAACTCCTGTAATTTAATGTAGAATTTTCAAATTTAACATTTTTGACCTGCTTTTGAGATATTCTGATTCATTATCAATTCCATTTAAGATTAACGAAAACGTGAAACAATGTATCCATGCATTTATGCGCATCATAAAAACGAAACATTATCAGATACTTTTGTTTTGATGTACCTAAAAGTTTTATACACGCTTTTACTAATGAATAAGCAACGTTTTTCGTTTTGAAATAAAGGAACCTCTGATTCTTTCTTTAATTTAAAGCAAACAATGGACTTCATTCATCCAACAGAATAAACATTTTTATTTTTTTTCGCTCAAAGTAAATACAGTTGGACACGTCCATTCATTAACTAAACTTTTTTTTTTGACAAGCCGCTACGGAAATGAAGTAAAAATTTGTATGTATTTAAAACAAAAAGAGCCAAGTTAAAAGTATTTTAGTTGTGTTATTTCAGAGTCAGATTCGTTCACGAATCTTCTCAAATTTAAATTCCTCATAATACCCAACATCTATTTTTACAGAATCATATCGCTCCAAAAAGTAAGTATAGATGTGTTTCGGAGCAACGATAAGCTTATAGCCACGCTCCTCTCTACCGGAAAACAATCCATCAGCTGTCTCCAAATAATCGCCGATAATCCCCCGCAATCCTCTCACAACAAAGCCAAGGGAAAAAAAAGAAACGGTGGACACTAAAGAAAAAGGAAAAACATCGTCAACAAGGCAATGTGCAGTAAACTCACCATGGCAAGCATCATCCTCGACAATCTCCTCTCTCAAAGCGGGTCCCGAGCACGCGAAGCAGAAGCCAAGGCCAGACGTGTCCTCCTAAAAAGAATCCAGCTCTCCGCAGCTCACCGAAGAACCGGAAGTACTCTTGCCTCCTTTCTCCTCTCCACCTTCTCTCACCCACCAACGAACGAGTATAAAAAAAAAACAACTACCGATGCATCTATATATACGTGTGTCACACAAGAGTTCAAGCCGTCATCCAGCACGCGACGAAAACAACGGCGAAAACCCAGCACTCGACAAAAAACACACTGCCAGCCGCTCTCTCTCTCCTCTCCACTCTATACGGTTTATGGCATATATAGCTCTCGAGACGGTGGGGACGACCAAAAAAAATCGAAACCCTCGTGCACGTATACGTGCGCGAGCCTTCGTATATATATATTGTATATACGTGTGTGTGTGTTCCGCGCACTGCTATATCGTAGAACGGAACGAAAGTCGAAGACGGCGGCGGCGGCGGCGGCGTTGTGGCCTTGCAAGTTTCTTTACCCCGCGCCTATACGTGCAGCAGGCGGCGTTGAGATATACTGATGCTGCTGCTGCTGCTTACGGGCGCGCGTGCGAGTGTCAACACACGCAGACAGCAGACAGACACAGCCGCAGCGAGAGCTCAGAGCGGAGCAGCCGATGCAGCACACAGCCAAGGCGGACACACTCGTGCGCGCGCTCAGATGCACTTGCAGGCCATAGGAACAAAAAAAAAGCAGGGGGAGAGATATAGAGAAGAGCGAATTATTCACACACGTCGCGCACAGTAGACTCGAGAGATTTCCGTACCGTAGCCGAGAGCCTCGAGTGCTAACCTAAAAGGAAGAACATCACTGTGGCTTCGGCGCGATGTGTATAACTGCTGCCTCCCCCAACTTGTGTGCGTGCACGATCGAACCTAACCTCGAAATCACAGGCTCTCTCGCTCGCTCGTCACTCTTCGCAGTGTTCCACGAGTCAAAGCAGTGCACACCCACGGCATAAATTAACAACCCGAAGCAGCACTACATATCTATGTACAACTGTTCCATTCGAGGTTATGTGCGTTGCTCCGAAGCATCTGGCGTCGAGGAAAGCTGCTGCCACTGTGCCCTCTGTGTGTATGTGCACGTATACATGTATATCTCTCGCTCTTAACCTCGCTCAGTATAGCGGGGAGGAGATGACGACGTCGGCGGCACGAGAAAACAATCACACGAGGTGGAGCAGGGCGAATTCGTCTGGCGCGTTTCGTCAGACGGTACGTCGGGCTCCGCGTCTCGTCGGCGAATGTTTCCTCGTCGGCTGGGCGCCACCACGGCAGCTGCTGCAGCGGCAACACTCGTCGAGGAGGAGAGAGCGGCGCGGCGGTAGAGACGGGCGGTGAGCCATGCTGGCTGCGCGACCGGCGTCGAACTGTCGTGCCGCCTTTCGGCGCCAGTGCACACCGTTCCCGGCGCACGGAGGAGAAGAGAGCGAGATGCCTAGAGCCGAGGAGGACGCGAGTGGGAAAGGGATGGACCGAGTGAGAGCGGCCCGGGGTGGGAGAGATTTAAAGGTTGGCTTTCCACTATGGCGGGCGGATGCAGTCGCGGTAATCCCTCTCTCTCTCGAAAGAGAGAGAGATGCAGTGTGTGCGTGTAGAACGAGTGGCGTGCCGCGAGTGCGAGAGTTGTATAGCTCGTGGATTCTGATCGTCGAGATATTTGGGAGATGTTTCTTGCCGACGAGGTGAATGACCAAATTATCGCGGTGTGCACGTGTTTAACCTTTGGTAGAAATTGAGCTGCTGTATAAAGGCAGCTGTCCTCGATCTTTGCCTTTATAATATTTTGTTGATGTGTGAATAAGTAAATGGGTTAGTAACTTTCTGTATTAAGTATCTTTCCATTCATAAAAAGTGAAAAATACTTGAATGCAAACAAAAAGTAATGATGAGTAGCTTATTCATTCGTTGAAACTTAGGTACCTATAGTTACTAAATCACTCACTTATTTCTAATAAAAATAACGTTTTTGAAATGTTTTCAGCAAAGAAGAAATGCTGTTCCGTCGATTTTCATCACAAAAATATGAAATAAGTTATAATGGATTATCTTATCGACTGCAGCGATGATGAGTCTGCGGAGAAACGATTTACGATTGCTAGACTTACACGACATAATGGGTTAATTGTATGTTAATTTATTTTGTTTTGTCCCATTTACACTGTTTTTATCGGTATGCGAGTATATTAGCGTGTATATGAGAAATAGGATGCAATGTGTAAATGCGTGATTATTTGTTTTTAAGTTTATTTTGACTGATGTATACCAGCACTTTATTAATAGATAATTTGACTCTCTGTGATATTAATTAAATCTGATGTATTTTAAGACTGGTTTGCATTAATATCGCGAAAAATAACTATAATAAAAAGAGTGCTTTGACAAATAAATCAAGTTATTTATATAGAGCTTAAGTGCTCAAATGCACAAAGCTAAACATGTAATATACATATAAATTCTGAGAGCAGATTCAGATTCAGTGGTTTACGATAGATAAACAAAGTCTAGGCAGATCTCAGGAACAGAAAACTTTTCATTTTGTGTGCCTGTGTTATTGTTGATGAAGATTTAATTTATATCTTCTTTTCTAAAGCTACTACATGGAAATTAATATCAGGTATTAGGTTTAATTACTAGATATTAGAAAATGAATTCACAAAATTTCAGTAAATCCCGCTTCTCAAAGGGTATGAACTTTCCTCATAAGGCAAATGTAACTGAAAGTGTAAATCCTAAAATCAAGTGTACCTTGTATTTATTACAATATTATAATTCAATGTACTTTAGATATTTGTCATAACATCTGTTGTCGATGCCACTGTTTTGTTTATGCCAATAAAATTAGAAATAACATTTCTACTTTGATTTATTTTAAATATATAATGAAAACTTTTATAATTTTCAAATATCTCAGTCTGACATAAAAACGAAAACCTAAAATGAAAATTCTCAGCATGTTCATAAAGTTTTAATTCATATTAAAAAGGTGTATTATCTTTCTTTATAAGACAAATATACATTTACTTTAATAAGAAATACATTGGCAATGGATGCAGAACAGGTGGAAAAACAGCACAACTGAATCAGGTAGAGACGTAAACGAAATGAGAGGCTCCCAGAGTCGTACACACTGAGAGTGAGAAAGAGAAAGAGTAGATACGTATACACACTCGCGTTGGGGTATATGTGTCCGCAGCGGAGGGACAGAGAGAAGAAAGATGCATCTAAACATGTGTGCGCCCAGATCGAACGAAGAGGGAGAGAAAGTCGGAGCAGTGAGCGGGGGCGTCAGGAGAAGGGCGTAGGTAGTAGCAGGAGTAGGGAGGACTGAATCCGACGCTGGCCGAGTCGTACTGAAGCTGAGGTATCCCCACCCGTTGCATGTGCTTTCCCCTCCTTTGCCACACTCCTCTTCGGTGTCTCCCCCACGGAGACACGTTTTCTGAGTGTGCGCCTACGGTGTACACACCTATACACTTTTCCGGCTGTACCTTTTAACTTGTATACGTTCACTGTCATGTGTACCTTCGCACATCTCTCTGTCTTTTGTTGAAAGTGTTGTTAATAATGCGAAGAATGTGATCAAAATCGATTTAGCACACTACTTGTTTACAGATATTGACGTTATTCTTATTATATTGTTGAAAAATATGGTTGTATCTGTGACTCGATATATAGGTATATAATGTGATAAATGTACTTGCAGAAGAGAAGACGAGAGTCGAGAATCATTACTATTAAGTTTGTCATAATATATACTTTTTAACTACGTACAATAAATATTTTTGTTAAGTACCTTGGGCATCATCCATACTACCCACTATCATCTCCTCATAAACAGTAAAAGATTGCTGTATTTTCTTCACTAAAAGTTTATTCTACTGCTTGACGTAATATTGAAATGATGAAAATAACAAACGCTGTTCGTGTTCATAATTCACAGTGATTTTTATCTAAGAAATTTCCGACGACAAAAATCTCTGTGAATTGTGGATAAATTTTCTTGAAACTTGAATCACGTAATGATTACATCACTATCGAGATGGCGATAGAGTTTTTTTCTAAAAATTAGTCTTTATCATTATATATTTCGTTAAATGTAAAAACCGGTAGGGTAGGAATCTTTCCGATTATAGCACATCCTTCTAAGAGACTAGAAATTTACGACATTTTCACAAGATTTTCAAACTTTATGCGACAAATAAATTCATCACGTCACCCTTTATCTCACACAACAAAATATCACTGCTTTACATATCATTTGTTTCTCTTTATCTTGCGCTCTCTCGCTTTCTCCCCCTTTCTCTCCGCACCTCCTTCTAAATTACTCCCTACCTTTCTCTCTTTCTCTCACTCGCTCTTTTATACTCTCTGGACCGCAAAGCCGTCGTCGTCGTCGTCCTCGTCGTCGTCCCACTCGTCGTCTTTTCATCTCGCGTGAATAGAGCGCTTGTGCGTTGTAGAAGTGGTATATATAGTGCGAGGAAGAGGAAAGAATCAGAGAATGAGACGCGAAAAGCGCACGTGTTTGTACGAGTGTGCGTGGGCTTGATTTAAGGATTAGTTTTTGTTGCTCTCCGGTCGTCGGTATAAATAATGATGTAGACTTTAATATTTTACAGATTCTACGCTGCGATGAATGAATGTTTTACGCGAATTTTTCGTCATCTCCTGGCTTTCGAACGAAAGAGCGTGTGCTTGAGCACGTGGGGGCTGTATGTAATGTCTGCTTTGCATATAATAAGGCTTGGGTGCTTTGAATTGTCTCGTGTTTATAGGGGGAAAGTGAATGAGGAATATCGTTTTTTTTTTATTTATTAGGGGAATATCGTTTTATTTGGTAGAGAAAAATTTTGACATGAGAATGAATCGCTGTTTGGTAACTGATCGATATGCACGAAATGGTATAGTGTATAAAAGACAATCAGTATTATCAATATGAGAATACCAATAGCGTATTTTATTGTTTAAACAAATAAAATAAAAATTTTGGATTCAAAAAAATTTCTGAAAATATAACCAAATACAATATTGACAAATATTAAGTCGGGTAGAACGAGGCGAGGCGGGTCACGGGTAATTGCGATCACTTATATTTTAAAACAAATAATAATAATAATTAGTGTGCCATCTGAATTTGGAAAACAACATTCTTTTTGGGAAAAGAGTTTAGACTCACTTGTAACTATTATCTTAATTAAATCTCATTTAAAAAATTTATAGCTATAGTATGACGAGTTTTATTTGTATAAATAATATTAGTATTTATAGCTTGAGGAACGCACTAAAGTGATTATTCTTTTTTTACTCAATAAATAAATTTTCAATTCCGGTCATTTTCAATTTTGTATTTCTGCTTCAAATAAAATAAAACGTATTTTCAGTACATCTGTGGACACATTGGTAGTAGGCGCTATAAACTAATAAAATAATCCTTTGGAATGAAATAAAACTGTTATAAATAAAAAAAACATAGCAATCAAAGCTAAAAAATATACGATAGCCTACATACATTTTATAGTTTTTTTAACTGTATTCAAACTTCCAAACGAATGAATGTGAAATTTCAAAACAATATTTGATAAAACATTGATGTGTGAATGTTTACTAATGTTTGTAGGTATTAAGTTAATTACAATAATTCAAAGTACTCTGCAAGCATAGATTTATTTATATTAATCAGCACAACATTAAAGTTAGTACATAAAACTTAATAATATTCTATATTCACACAATTATTAACTAAATATATTAAAAACATTGTTCCCATTACATTTGCTTATGATAAAAAGATGTTAATAACGATATTTAATTACAATTCGCTCTTTCAATTAATACAGCGATTCATACATTTAGCAGGTGGTTGGCAATTCATTGTTTAATTACAGATTTTATGAAAACTATTTACAAAATTATTTTTCAATAAATAATTAACATTTACAACGATTTAATCCTTTGAGGGGCGGGAGACCATTTAGGGGC